>CAJQZJ010010085.1:6723675-6739170 GCA_907164525.1 Lophiomys imhausi | reverse complement strand
ATATACAGACACACACACAGACTCACACATACATGCACACACACAGACACACGCATACATGCACACACATGCATGCAGAGACACACATACACATATAGTTACATACACACAAAGACACACATTCATGCAGAGACACACATATACATATAGTTACATACACACAAAGACACACATGCACGCATACACA
Source organism: Lophiomys imhausi (assembly GCA_907164525.1). Lineage (NCBI taxonomy): Eukaryota > Metazoa > Chordata > Mammalia > Rodentia > Muridae > Lophiomys > Lophiomys imhausi. Next base: position 6,738,983 of record CAJQZJ010010085.1, on the reverse strand, counting down.
TATAGTTATATACACACAAAGACAAACATACATGTACACACACTTACACTCATGCACACATAGAGAGACACACATACACATACACATATAGTTACATACACACATACACATATAGTTACATACACAAACAGACACACACATACACATACACACATATACATGTATACACACATACATACGTGCATACACACATACATGCATGCACACACACAGATACACACATACATGCATGCATACACATGCACACAGAAAGACACACATACACATATATTTACACACACAGACACACACATACATACATGCACACACATATACATACATGCACATGCATGCATACACACATGCATACACACACACACACACACACACACACACACACACACACACATTGAATGAAAGAAGTCTACGCTGGCACTAGTCATTATCTCTTCCCAGCAGAGCTATCTCACTAAGAAAAATGCTACCTCAAAACAAGGTATTGTGTGGAATACTTGGGATTTGAGATAATTGAGCTTCTTTATGTGTGTATTTATAGAGTCCCCAGGACTTATTGGTATACACAGTGCTTATAAGGCAATAACATCTGTAATAAACCCATGGAAAGAGCAGGATATAGAGGTACACACCTGTTTTTATGAACTTAGAGGGTGAAGGCAGGAGGACCAGGAGTTTAAGGCCAGTCTCAAATATAGTAACTTCAAAGTCAGTCTAGACTCTCTGAGACTTTGTACAACAACAACAACAATAATAATGATAACAAATCTGTCAAAAATTGAGATTTGCTCTGAAAGGAAATGTAAGATATTGTAAATAGAGAACAGCTTTTTCAAACTGAGTCAGGGTCCTAAGGGTTTAGACAAATTACTAGACTAACAGTATGGGGAAATTCTAGACGTAAGAACATGAAGGTGACTACCCTAATGATGGCCATCCAGCAAATGCAAAGAGAGGAGAAGAAGAAACCAAAGTGAAGCCAGAGGCTGTAGTAGAAAGCATTTAGTAGGGGTATAGGAGCTTTAGAGCCACTTTAAAGAAATCTGAAATTTATTTTTCCACTAAATAAGTCACACTCTTTAAAATTTTTATCATGAAATATAACTCTTAGATATGTTAGCAATTTACTATTACTTTCAGATAACAAAACAAAATGCTAATAATATTTTCCATTTTCTCAGGTTTAAAGAGATACTTAGTGTAAAAATGACAAAACAAAAAGTTGTTTGCTGTCTATTTAAAAAAAAGACATATTTGTCTTTTTTTTAATGCATATCTGTGTGTTTGGGAGCTACAAAATCTTCCAAGGGGGAACCCTCATGGTGATTGCAGAAGAGATTGCTAAACTGGGGTGATAGCAGAGAATAGTGGCCTTGTTTGATGACTTACTGATAAACGGTATGTGGCAACAGGAGATGGAGCAGGGACGAGTGCTAAAACTCTTTGGTTGCAGCAGCTGAAAGACTACAGGAACTGCTGGTAGACATAGAAAAAGCTAGACAAGGTGTAGCTCTGGGAAAGGCCCCGAGCCCCCGAAGAACTCCAATGAACTTGAACTCGGGGTAGACATCTGGTTCAATATAAATTTGTGAATTAGGAATCATCAAGTTATTAGTGGCATAGAAACCACAGGTCTGGATATGAAAAAGAGAAGGAATAAGGAGGACAAGCAGCCAGCACCAGCTTTGGGGAGGGTTAACACTTGAGTTTGGTAACAAGAAAAGTTAACAAAAGAGATAGGATAGAAACAATGAAGTGATACAGGGACTCTAGAAATGAATGCTGTGACGCTTTTAAAACACAGAGCAATGTATACAGAGAGACATAGATTAACAGAGGCTGATCATGTATGTCTGTTGTTCTAAGAAAGGGAGAGCAGCTAAGATAAAGACACAGAGAAGACAAGGCGGGGGGGGGAATGGTCTGAGCTTATCTAGCTTTGAGAACAGAAATTACCCCTCTGCTCTAACAGAAGGAAGAGGACAAACGGAAAGGAACCAGGCAATAGACACATGATGGCAAAGTGATAGACTTCCCATCTGGTGACATGTTTAATCTCTCAAGACAAAGAGCCACTTGTTCAGAGTAGAGTAGAAGGTAAAAGAGGCCAGAGGCCAGCCAAGTAGAGGGGAGGTGAGCCTCAGCTGTTTTTCTGGTTCAGTCCCATCCACATCTCTCTCATGGGTTTTTCCTTAGGGCATCATGATTTCCTGACCTGAGTGTATAATCTTGAAATGGAGCTGGGGAGGATCCACCCCTCTGGGGGTCAATGACCTAGCCCCTAGGGTGGGCGTGCTTAGGCTGATCAACCAAAGCATCTGCTGCCTTCTCTTACTCATTCCTCCAGTTCAGTGAGGCCCACTGATACTGGTCATGCTCTCATCTGGAGGCAACCGTGAGAAGCACAGAGCAGAGCTGTGGACAGTGAGGTGGCTTCCGATGACCTTCTGTTATCCTAGGCTCATCTCAGGACTCCTATACTTAAAAATTGAGTCAGTAACTTCTGCTCAAGACAATGTGAGCTGGATAACTGGCACTTGTAGGCAAAGGCATCCTGACATGACCATTTGGCACAATCCTTAGGAACAGCAGGAGAGACTTTCTTTTTTTTTTTTTTTAGGTCTGTAAGATCCAATTTGTTTTTTTTTTAAGTACTTTATTTTTTTTCTTCAAGTTACATCTCAGTCACAAACCCCTCCCTATTCCCCCTTCCTATCCCACCCTTCGACCCTCTTCCCCCCAGAAGTTTCCCCATTCAGTCCAACAGATGGTTCCTTCTCTTATAACAGTAAATACTATACAAAACAACAGATATAAATATGCCACATTTATGAGAGTTAAATGGCCCAGTCAGTATACCTTCCCAATGTCCAGTTTATACATATTTGGTCCCTGACTTTCTATAGAAAACAGTGACTGGCACTGTGGAGAGTCTATTCGACACTATTGATTGAAAATTCACAGTGATACAAACCTCAGAATTTCACACTCTTTAAAATTTTCATCACAAAATGTTAGATGTTAGTAGTTTAATATTACTGTTAGTTAACAAACAAAAATGCTAATGATATTTTCCATTTTCTCAGGTTTAAAGAGATACTTACATACAAAAGCAACAGAATAAAAAGTTGCTTGCTGTCTCTCTGCTTAGGCTGGCAAATGGCAAATTAAATGATGTCTGTCTTCTTGCCATGTTTGTAAGCATAAAAAAGCAGAGGTACCCATGTATAACATCAAATGAAGAAAGAAAAGACCCCATAAATTCCATTAAATTATTTAAGTGCCACATACAGATGCAATAATCCATTTGTTAGTGACACAAATAATTTCCTCTCTTATTTTCCAGTGCAATAAAGCAAACATGTGCAGGTGCTAAATCAGCACCTTCATAAAAGGCCAAATGAAAGGACCCTTTCATGAATCACAAAAAGACACATATAAAGATACGGTAGCAAAACAAGTCACTGACACATCAAATACATGGAGAAGATAAAACAGTACTCTGAAAGATATTTCAGAAATATTATTACCATGATTCAAATGTAAAAATCATTTCACTGAACTGACATTTATCAAATAACTGGCATAGAAATAGCAAGAATTAGATTATTAAGATTTCCCTCAAAATTGTTCTTATTCTCTTGGACTATTCTAGGCTGGGCAAGCCTTCAGATGACACAAATTCTCTAGCAAAAGAAGGAGAGATTTTCTAATGACGTTTCCCAGTCTCTCACAAGGTGATACGTACACCTGTCTAGTAAAGAATACCAACGCAGATGTTCATGTTCTGTGCATGTTATTCCGATTTGCTAAATGGTCCTGATCTTTCGCATGATGAATGTCTTTTTATTCCACTCTGAGGATGTGGAGCCTGCTTATCTTTTGAGACAGGGTCTTTCTTCACTGAGCCCAGCACTGATTATCCAGCCTGGGTGGTGACTGTGCCCCAGAGATCTACCTGTCTCTCATGCCCCCAACTCTATCCCTGTGTTAAGGTTACAGACACACAGGACCACATCCCACTCTGAAAACACATATGTTTTATGAAGAACTCCAAACAACATCTTTTGATTATATTCACCTCCCACTCCTCTCCCAACTCCCACAGGTTCTCTCCCTCCTACCTCTCTCCCCATTGTTTTATTTATTTCATCTCAACTTATACATACATACCATCCTCAGAGCTTTTATAGACCCTTTGTTGCCTCTCAATACTTTCCTGCATTTCAAAAATCTTGCTGTCTTTCATTTTTTATGGGTCTTCTTTTCTGAAACTTACGTGGAGCACACAGATGTAGTAAGCACACAGCCCATCATCCTCCTTCCCTGGGCAAATCGTCAACATCTAGGCCAGGACTCTGCCCAGGGAAAAGGCGCATGAAGTAAGGCTCCTAGTGGTTTGCAGTCCCCCGTGTGAACTGCTTTCATATATCAGTCACATGCTATATCACTCCAATGACCACTGTAAGGTTACCATCTGTGAGATTCTTTTTCAAACTTCTACTAGCTTTTAAATTTTCTGGGGCTGTATTTTGTTGCTTTTGTGGGGTTCTGTCAGGTCTCAACACATGCAAATCTGTGCCTCTAAAATATGTTGTGGGTACTAAAATCTTCCAGGTAAGTGACTCCACTCTGGAGCAGAGATGATGTTATAATGTCTCCTGTGTATCAGAAAAAGAAATCCACTCAGCCCACTCAAGTTCTTGCCTCTAGTGCTAATACCAAATGCCCTGCTGAAATTGTTCCAACTATTCACTTACCTGAAAATAAGTGGATGCTTTCTTATATGTAAAAGGTAGAGTTTCATTTAATTTTTTCTTTAAATTAGTTTTAAAGAGGAAAGTTGAGTCATGGTTAATAGCTAATATAATTATAGCACATTTTAATAAAACTAAAATCATGGTCTCCTTTGAGTTCAGGAAAATAGTTTTACTTAAAATGTCAAGATAAGATGACAAAAAAATGTGACAAAACTTTAGGAATCAATAGCTTCCTTAATTTTGTAGTCATCAACCAAGTGAAAATTACAAAACTGTAAAACAGTAGAATTCCTATAAAAATTATCAAGGAAATGAAATACATTTTAATTGTGACCATTTAAGATTAAAACTGTACCAAATGGAGAGTAAAAACAGAAATAATCCAGTGCCACTTGAACTGATATGAACAAATCTAATTTGATTTTGTTTTTTTGATTTGCAAACTGACATGTTAAACCATTAAACTTTGGGCAGCAGACAGAATCTAAGTTGCAAGTTGCTTGTAACTAGCATCATACTGTGAACGAACAGCTCTAAGGCAGCTTGCTGGAATAGACTTTTTGCTTTGTTAACTGCTTCACGTTGAATCATTCAGAGGTTTCCTACTGCCCGACTCCCAGATCTTATGGAACACTGATGTCCCCAGCATCTGTGACTGTGTGTCAGTCACACCACTAGGCACTGGATAAGTATTTGAACAGAGATTTCCAGAAATCCCATACCTATGTTCTATAATCGTTCTTTGGAGCATTATTATGGCCAAGGCACTGAGCAAGGAATGTTAAGTGGTAAAACCCAGGTCTGAGTCCAGGTCTGGGACTCCTGAGCTTTTGTTTTCAACATCTTCATATGACACAGGGTTATATGAATGTCAGCTTTTTACATGAGAAGAATACTTCTTAGATGTTCGACTTCCATGAAAAGCTTATGGCAAAAAAAAAGGTACACATCTTTTGAATAACAGTTTTGATTCCTCAACATGAGACCTATACTTGTTTCTTAGACCACAGCTAAAGTTGCAGATACAGCTATTAGAGATCTGCATAAGGAGCAGGGGGATGACTTTAATCCTCGAGTAACATGATAAACAGCTCTCAAATAGTCGCTTTCTCTATCTCACCGTTGTTTTCCTCCCTTCTGTATCTGGGCCTTCAGAATCTTGACGGAAATGATTCAGGCAAAGCACTGACATTAATCAATGTTATCATACTCCAACAGCCGGGGAATCTTTCTCTTTTCACGAAGTTAAATTATCTTGACTTTTAGTAGGTTCACCTTGGGTTCTCAGGTTGCCTTCAGATTGGGTTGTTTTTGTTTTGTTTTGTTTTTTGTTTTTGGAATTCGGCTCTTGCACAACATCTACTATTTGGTGACCATTCACTCACCCTGACACATAGCACTCACTCCCCCCTTGCTGTCATTTCTGCCTCTTCCTTCTCAGAGTCCCTCTGAACTGCACTTCATCCTGCACAGATTTTATGGCATTTCCTGAGCATAACAGATTTGGTGCCCTTTCAACCTTCTGAATCAGCTAGGTAGGATGAAGAAATAAATGATTTTTATAAGCCATCTTTATGAAGGTGATAAAAATAGAGATAAAGATAGGTGGTCTTCAATATAGGAGCACCAGCTATTGTGCTGTTTAGACTTCAAGGTGCCATCACCCTTGTCTTATGAAACCCCCAGTTTCTAAGCCCATGGGCATAACATGTCTATGCTTATAAATTTGTGGAAAAAAATGAAAATGGAGGAAGAGAAAGAGATACTCAAACTGGCTAAGAAACTATTCTGAAGCTCCCTAAAGAAAAAATAGGATCTGGATCCAGATGTGTTCTGATGCCAACTTCGCACTACACCAGTTCACCTTGCAGTGTGAACCAATACTGGCAGCTCTGCCAGAATCCTTACAGAGACATTTTTGAGTAAGGTCAGATATTTGGAGTCTTGTAAGACAAGAATGACTCTTATGTACCTTAGAGTTCTACAGCACTATCTCCCTGGGCCCAACTGTACTTCTCAGATAGTGTGTCTACAGGTCCGCTTTCTCAAATTCAGTAATGTAGAGGGAAAGATTCAGGAATATATATTTTTAGCAAAGTGTGAACTTCCCTCACCCCTAGTCATTCATGTATACAGGGAAATCTGAACACACTGAAAATCAGGATGCCTTGTAGTTTGTGTAGCTACCCTAAGAAAGCAAATACTATATTCAGTTGTGTGATACTTAGTTCCAAGTCAGGAGCACTTATATATTGAAATGACTTTTGGGGGATTTAAATTTTAATTCTATTATTCATTCAATAAGAAGAGGAAGGGTATGACAAAATCGGGAATAGGCTGTTGCTGTTGAAAATTGCCAAGCAATACTGCTTTAGAAAAGTTGTTCGAGAGAATTCATACTATTATAGCATTGTGGAGCTCAGATGGCTATGCAGCGACTTCAAGTTTAGAGAGTAGTTCAGTATTCACTCAGTCAGGTGAAACTGCCAAGAGATTTATTTGCATTACAATGGAATCTTCCTTAGAGAAAGAATTCACCACAACAATCTTACATAAACTGGGACTCTCCCATTATAACTACTACTTGGTTTTTAATTCACAAAATTTATCAGAACGGTCATCATTGCCACTTTAAAAAATAGTTAGTTACATGTTAGCAAGGAAACTTTGAAGTTCTGGTTTGAAGTGCTTCAGGATCTCCTTTTAATCTCTATTTTAATGAGCAATAGGCTTAACTGGGTTCTAGGGATTCAAACTTGTGGCTAATGGATTGCAGTTGTTCAGCTGTTTGGATAAAGAGGAAGGGAGATCTCTTCTATCAACGTCTAACCAATGTCAAGCTAGAAGAGGGGAAATATCACATTCTTTCCCTGGAGTCATGGTGTCATACAAAGCAGATGGGGTGGAAGAGTATGAATAAAATCAGCTATTGGTTTGAGGGCATTTGGTGTGTGTGTTGTGTATGTATGTCAGGATGTGTGTGTGGAATAGCATGTGGGGGGGGTGTACATGGAGGCCAGAGGTTGAGGATATGATATCTTCCTCAATCACTTCTCTGCCTTGGTTTGTGAGACAAGGATTCCTCATTAATCCTGCAGCTCACCGTTTCAGCTAAGCTGAGTGGCCAGTAAGCTTTTAGGATCAATTTGTCTCCATCATTCCCTCCTTCCACCTTGCAGTTTTTATGCAGGTGCTGGGATGTGAACCGAGGTCTCATGCTTGCACATCTGACACTCTACCCACCGAGCCATCACTCCAGCTCCACACTTAATCTTAATTATGCGCCCACAGACAGGACTGATGTGATAACTGATACGCCTGGGTTTCTTACTCTCCTACACCACAGTGCAGTGACTCCAACTTGACCAGCCTTCACTTCCTTGGTTACAACCGCTCTGCTCTAGGCCTGTCCTCCTTCGCTGTTGGGGGGCTGTTACAGTATGGGAATGGCTAATGTCTCTTCAGAGTGCAGACTGATCACATTATACTGGAAAATGAATTTGCTACCCAAGCATCTTCTAGCATTCAAAAAGCTGTTGAACTCCTACCTGCAAGATTTAAATGTAGTGGTAATTGCTAATTAACAAACTACAGGTTCTAGATAAAAATTTCACCTCGCAACCATGATCAGTGGCTTTTAGCGAACAATCATTCCTTTTGCATCTAATTCACTCCACTCACTGCATTCCTAATTATAATTACATACGATCTTCCTCAGGAGCAGATGGAGCTTGAGTTCCACAATGGGACATTTCCATCACTAATCACTACACTTGGCTGCGTTGAATTTGCAGCCCTTACTTTTTTGCTCACCCCAAAAGTAGGTTGCTAAGAAAGTTTCTATTTAAGTTCCACTGAGTTGCTGAATTATTAAGGTTAATATACACTTTGTGCAATCACCGCAGTATCAGTTAACTGATCTAACACAGTTCCATTAACAACCCTGGTGTTCACTTACCTTAATGGTACTTTAGAGGAAGTCAACAGGACAAAGATACTTGTTATTTCAGGAACAAAACCTACTTCTACTATTTTAGAACAAAGAATTTGGCTTGATTTTAAGACCAAATAACTGTGCAAACATAGACAGCTGGGCTCCGTGAGTTAATTATTTACAAAGCACTGATTTGAAATGATTTAATCAAGACATTTTATACTAAAGTTTTGGGAGGTGGGCTGAGAAGGAAAAGGAAGGAATCCATTAAGATTTCAGAAGCAGGTGTCTGCATCCTGCCACTCCCATACATTGTCTCCATGATCACAATGACATCAGGGGGAACTGGAGGCTCCCACTCACCCACAACTATTATAGCAGGCAGCCCAGCAGGAAGATCATATGAGCCAGTGCAACAGCAGAACCCAGCAGGAATGCCGAAGGCTGCAGCTTGCAGCAGTACCCACACAGGCATCTGTAAGTGTGCACTAAATTGAACAGCTGGAGTGACTACCATGCTTCAACACGGAGACAAATTCATACGCCGTAATCAAAATTATATTTTCCTTCCTGTGGGGAAGATGGCAGGAAGCAAATGGACTGTACATCAAAGGCTTTTATTTCCATGCATTTTAAGGGGAATGGTGGTTTCTGAATTCTTCATTTTTAAGGTAAGAGGGGTGAGAAAAGACAACTAATAGCCTAATAGCCTTTTAATTTTTTCTCTTTTTTTCCTTTTGATTGTTCTTATAAATATTTTTAATGTTTATTTATTGCCTCAAGTTACATCTCCACCACAGTCCCCTCCACTCCTCCCAGACGCACCCTCCCACCCTCTTTTCCTGTTCCATTCACTGCAGTCCTAAACTATGACCTCTCAATTTTCCCCCTTGTCAATATGAAAACACGATTTTTCATACCTACATCTGTACCCTGTGGTAAGAGTTGTGTTTCTTAAAAAATCCAGGTATGAAGGGAATCAACACCCTTCACAATAGCCACAAATAATATAAAATACCTGGGAGTAACTCTAACCAAGCAAGTGAAAGACCTGTATGACAAGAACTTCAAGTCCCTGAAGAAAGAAATTGAAGAAGATATCAGAAGATGGAAAGATCTCCCTTGCTCATGGATAGGTAGGATCAACATAATAAAAATGGCAATCTTACCAAAAGCAATATACAGATTCAATGCAATTCCTATCCAAATACCAACTCAACTCTTTACAGACCTGGAGAAAACAATTCTCAACTTCATATGGAAAAACAAAAAACCCAGAATAGCTAAATCAATCATGTACAATAACAGACAATCTGGAGGTATCACCATCTCGGATTTCAAGCTGTACTACAGGGCAATAGTAATAAAGAGCATGGTACTGGTGTAGAAACAGACCAGTTGACCAATGGAATCAAATCAAAGACCCAGAAAGAAACCCACGTACCTATGGTCACTTAATTTTTAACAAAGTAGCCAAAACCATACAATGAAAAAAGGAAAGCATCTTTAATAAATGGTGCTGGTCTAACTGGATGTCAACATGCAAAAGAATGCAAATAGATCAATATTTATCACTCTGTACAAAATTTAAGTCTAAGTGGATCAAAGACCTCAACATAAATCTAGACAAACTAACATTAATACCAGAGAAAGTTGGGAAAAGCCTGGAACTCATTGGCACCAGTAGCAACTTTCTGAACAGAACACCAATAACTCAGGTGCTAAAACAATCAATAAATGGGACCTTATGAAATTGAAAAGCTTCTGTAAGGCAAAGGACACTGTCCTTAGAACACAACATCATCCTACAGACTGGGAAAGGATCTTCACCAACCCAGTATCTGACAGAGGGCTAATATCTAAAATATATGAAGAATAGAAGAAATTAAACACCAAAAAATCAAATAACCCCATCAATAAATGGGGTGCAGAGCTAAACCGAAAATTCACAAAAGATGAACCTCTAAAGCCGAGAGACACTTGAAGAAATGTTCAACATCTTTGGTCATCAGGGAAATGCAACTTAAAACAACTCTGAGATTCCATCTCACACCCATCAGAATGGCTAAGATCAAAAAGTCAAATGATAGCACATGCTGGCGAGAATATGGAGAAAGAGGAACATTCTCCCATTGCTGGTGGGCGTGAAAACTTGTACAACCACTTTGGAAATCAATCTTGAGCTATCTTAGAAAATTGGGTCTAGTTCTACCTGAAGACCCAGCCATACCCCTCCTGGGCATATATCCAAAAGATTGGAAATGAAACCACAAGGACATTGCCTCAACAATGTTCATAGCAGCTTTATTTGTAAAAGCCAGAAACTGGAAACAACCCAGATATCCTTCAACTGAAGAATGGATTAAAAAAATCTGTGGTACATTTATACAATGGCATACTACACAGCTATAAGAAATGAGGAAATCATGCAATTTGAAACCAAATGGATGGATCTAGAAAAGCTCATCTTAAGTGAGCTGACTCAGTCCCAGAAAGATAAACATGATATGTACTCTCTTATAAGAGGATATTAACCATACATCACAGGATAACCATCCTACAACCCACAGACCCAAACAGATAGGAACCTAGCATATCTAATCTAGGAAAAATTTCACCCAGCAGTGACTCATGGGATCTGCTGCAAGTTAGTGGAACACCTTACCCTAGATAGTGTGCCATATCAAGCCCCAGCACAAGAGGAAGCTCTTGGCCCTCACATTACTGAAGAACTGAGGGACTATAATATGTGAGGGCCCACCTCATCTGAGGAGAAGGAGAGTACCAAGTAGAGGAATAATGAGGGAGGGAAGAAGGAAGGGAGGGAGGAAAGGAAGGAGGGGCCAGGAGGGCAGGAGGGAGGAAACTATGTTCTAAAAGTAACTTGAGAGAACAAAATAATACTTTTTAAAAAAAGCTTAATAAGCTTTAAAAATATAACAAAAATAAAACATTTTAAAATCATAATTTACCAAAGGTATACTTGCTTTACTGTCATGAAAGGAAAAATGGCCTTAATTCCAGATTAGAATGTTAGACTGCAGGTTGCCATATAGCTCACACACACTTGATATCAGCTTAAAAGTTTTTTTGTAGATATAAAGGATATTTTCCTGGTTTGGCATTAAAAATCAGGTAAGGGGTTTAAAACGCTGTAAATAAATTAAAGGTTACTACAGTTCAACCTGGTTTTCTAAACCTTCAAGAGTTGAAAAAATTTGGAGCTAAGGTAAAATATATGAGAAGGGTGGTGTTAGCCCATGCCTTTAACTCCAGCAGAGAAAGGAGGATCACTATAGAGTTAGTTGTCTTATAAATTCTAGAGTTACAAGGAAAAGGGTGGTGATGGTGCACACCCTTAATTCCACTATCTGAGAGGGATACACCCTTAATCCCAACACAATAGAGAGAGAAACCTGCAGATCTGTGAGTTCAAGGTCAGTCTGACACAAAGCAAGCTCTAAATAGAGAAAAACTTTGATCCGGGGGTGGTGGTGCACATCTTTAATCTCATCAGTTGGGAAGCACATGCCTTTGATCCCAATACTTAGAATGCAGAGACAGCCACATAGGATTTCAAATGATTAAGTCTAAAAGCTACTCACAAAACAGATGCTGAAATTCAAAGTGAATTGTCCTTTGAGATCTCAAAATATATACACTTAAAGGTTTGTTTGGTTCCAAAATATCAAAATAATTTTTTAAATCTCAATTGAAAGATTGTCAAAAAACGCAATTTGCTCCAGGAACAATATTACCTCCCATCCCCCCCAAAACAAAGTAGTGTCCCAGAGTTAGGATTAAGGCAGGGCTCTGTTCTTATCTTTCCAGGAGATTTAAAGCATCCATCTAAGGGATCCAGGGACAACTGGACAACTAAAACCTCAGAAGAAAATAGATCAGACACCAAAGAAGACAAGTAGCCCAGATGATTGAGCCTCACAGACTTCCTCAATAGCTGTTTCCTCAAAAGTCTACAACCACAACTCAAAATTGCTAAGATTGTTGAGCCCCACAGACTGTTCCAGCCAGAACTTCAGTAAAGCCTGAAGTTCAGCTTTGTCCACAAACTTCTTAGGACATTTAAATAGCTGAGCACAAAAGGACTGAGCATCAAATGATTCTATTAACATGATTAACCATTTTTCCATTCTTATTTGGGCCCCAAACAGGTTTACTACATCCCAAATCAGCAGGAAGTCATTTTACGAGAGTGACATGCCATCTCCAGAAGGTAAGGTGGATGATTTTTCCCCCCTTGGGTCATTTGATGGGTTATAGATACTTATTGTTATTTAGGGGGAGAGATTACAAGCTATTAAATGGTCTTGTTAAATAGGTTTTGGAGGTTAGACCCAGGGATTTCTCTCTTTTTCTTTTTTGTATCCTTCTTTCTCTCCTATGTAGTGATGAAAAGACTTGAGAAAAAAATGGAATATAGACATAATATAGGAATGATAAAAAATAAAGGACAGATTATTGAATATGCTCTTATATCTTTGTATACTGATACAAAATTAAGATTATATTTGGCCACATGGGTATTGATCTTTGTATATTGATACAAAATTAAGATTATATTTGGCCACATTTGTATTGATCTTTGCATATTGATACAAAATTAAGGTTAACTCTTTTTAAGGTATTGTACCTAGGTAATGCTTAAAAATGAAATGTGAAGTTTTGGCCTTTTGTTAGCCACTGTCATAAACTGTTTAGGATAATTTAAAAATGCAAACTAATAGTCATTCAAGCATGTCATTTTGTTAGGTACTAGGACAGTATATCACAGTTATTTTCTAAGTTAATCAGAAATCAAGTTGCTAAGAGACAAGCAACATTTGCTTATCCAAATATATGGAGATAGATAGGTGGTCTCCAAAAACCTCAAGAGATCTGCAGAATATGGCATTCAAGGATGTTTTCTTAAGTTTTTTTTTTATATTGAGACATATCATCTCCTGACAGCACCCCCCATTCTACACCAAGGAGAAAATGAGCATTGAATACTCTCCAATTGGAAATGGTTGAATTAGTGACAAGCCTGTCACTTGGCAAGAAAAATCCCTTGCTTCAACTGTAGACAGAATGCTCTCCAAAAAGGAAAAAAAAAATGGAAGCAGGTAAGTCAACAGCCTAGCTCTGCCAAGACAGTTAGGCAAGTCCTTCATAATTCCTGCCTTACAATCAATGTCTGTCAGAGAAATAGGGCCAAAAGGCTGAATATTGATGTTGTAATGTATGGAGAGAAATTGGGAACTGTCCAGGCAGCCAGTTCTATGTCATTTCTTAGTTTTGGAAACTGCTGGCCCTGCACTTCCTCTATAATCAGGTAATTTATCCCTCTCAGGGCTCTGATGTGGTTGAAGACTAGATAGCTAGAGTCTCATAGTTAAATTTTGAGTTGTTTAGGAATTAAGAGAGTGTTCTGGATCTAAGAAGATGTTTTTAAAATTGTGATACAAGTTAGGATGGAAGTGGAATTGGATATAGAAACTTGAAACTCATGGAGATTGTTGGATAATAGAATGTTAAAGTCAGGTGCCTAATATGTATGGACTGGACATTGGGAATGTATGCTAAGCCTTATAATTCTCATAATTGTGGCCTAATTACCTCTGTTGTTTTGTATTGTATTTGTTGTTATACGAGAAAGAGCCATTTGTTGGACTGAAAGGGGGAGCTGTGGGGGAAAAAGATATACCTTAAACTTAAAAAATAAAAAAAGGAAGTGGATGGGGGGGTTGAGGGGGAAGAGGATGGGAGGATGGGACTAGACGGGGGAATTGGGAGGGGATTGCAATTCAGATGTAACTTGAAGAAATAAAAAACTTAATTAATTAATTAATTAAATTTTAAAGATCCAGGTATGATATGAGAGTGTTTTTGTTTTAATCCCATGTATGGGGTTGCTTCTGTTTGTACACACCTGTAAGCTATAATTGCCTCATGCACTAGCAGGGGCATGGCTTAGCCAGCTGCAGAAAGTTTAATTGTGAGGACCCAGGAAAGGGGCATAAAAAGCCAGAGCCCCTGAGAAGTAAAGGGGTGCTCCAAAGAAGGAAGAGGCTGCTGCTCTCCTTGCTGGTACTCCACCACTTGCTGTTGGTTAGTCTTGCTGCTGTGTTTGCTGGTTTGCTTGTGCTGGCTGTTGCTAGTTTGCTGGAATGCTGGATATCCTGACTACTGTGTTTAATATTGCCCCCAAAGAACCCAAAGTCCATAAACAGCAGGAAGTAGCTCAAAGAGATCTATGTCCCTTTCCCCTTTAACCCTATTTCTCTCCCACCTAGGACTGAGGGATTTGGAAGGAACAAGGGCTGGAAGGGAGATAGCAGTTTAAGTACAGTAAAGAAAATTAGAGTGTGTAATAAAACAACAATAAAGCCACATACAATAGTACTACCCATCAGGGTCTCTGAGTTCTCCAAAAGCAACGTACTCCTTTTTCTCCCAAATGAAATAAATGCCTTACCTAACTGAAGTGAAACAGATAATGTCTTTCAGACATAGTTCATCAAACTTCATATCAATTTTACCGTTACTATATGGAAGCTAAGCAGCTAGATTTTCACACACACACACACACACACACACACACACACACACACACACACACA
>CAJQZJ010010085.1:6709547-6723665 GCA_907164525.1 Lophiomys imhausi | reverse complement strand
ACACACACACACACACACACACACACACACACACACACACACACACAAGCACACACACACACACATACACACACACACACACCTTATGACTCATAATTCTAATAAATGAAATTTGTTTTATTTTTATTTTTAGAAACTCTGTAACTACGCACAAATCACCCCACAAATTAGAGAGAATTTGTTAGGCCATGTTGTCGTGCTCACAGCTATACATGTTCACAAACCAGAGCTTGCTGAAGTCTGGAGGCATCACTGGTTAATGATGAATAAATTCAGATGGGGATGGAGGAGCATATTCCAGATCAGGAACACACTTCTCCAAAGGGGGCAAATGTTCAGAGGCTGTTAATTGTTGGGGAGGTAGTTATTATAACACTCAGCCAGAGCTTTGGATTTGCACTGGGCCTATAGGTGATGAAACAGCATATATTCATGAAGCCTCCAGAAAGATGCACTCAGGGTTCTCTTATGTGAAGTTCTTAGAAATCAAAAATAAAGAGGAAAAAAAAAAGTCAGACCACGCTCTATTATCTGTTTCTACATGAATGTACAATTCAGTATCCTCATTCTTCCTGGCTGTAAGAGGGTAGACAATAAAATAAAATAGAATAAAGTAATCATATTTTCATGATTATAGAAAAATCTAAAGAAAACAGAAACTTTTTTAAACGAAGACACGTGTTTTGATAAATAGAACAGCTACAATTAGGTTGCTGTGGGGTCTTCTAAGGGGGGTCAGAGCAACATGCTTCCATAAATGGCAACTAAAATATTTTATCACTCTTAATATTGTAAACTATTTACTTCACAATGTTTGTTTTGTGATGCTTAAAGAAGCTAAGTAGTCTGGTGATTGTATGTGTTTGAACTTATCCCTGAAAATGTTTCCCCAGGGTTTAATTCTAAAGTAATATAATATTATTTTAATGTATCAAAGAATCCTACTTTAAAAAAAAAAAAGCCTTCCTCATTCATGGAAGGAATCCTGAGAAGGCACATGATGAATTCGGGATGCAGTTTTTTTTTTTCTTTTAGGCATCATTTTACTAAAAATAAATTTTCTATGTATAGAATTGTAGGAAAACAATTTCAAGCAATATAGAAAGTCATACAAAAGGAAGTGAAAGTCAGTTTATATCACAAACGACAGAGATAACACTGTTAATACCTTATCACACATCTTTCCAAGGACTGACTTACATGCACATCTGTACAAACAACAACTATAAAGCGTCATGATACATGTATGAAATTCTATAGCCATATCCACCCCCATATATTCAGGACTATATCATAAGCATCATTCAAAGCAGATTTTAGGCCATATAAGTATTCATTTATTGAATCATATTTTCTCACAATTTTTCAATATTATATACAATTCTGCAGAAAGCTTACATTGTTTTCAGAATTTGGGAACATTTTGGGATCTTCTGAGCCTCGCACATATGCAACCTCAGTCAAGTCTTCAAAGTTAGATCTACTCTACTGGAGAAGCTCCTGTGGCCACACCTGGCTGCTACTGTTGGAAGAAATTCCTAGTGAATCTCTTTGAGTTCTTTGTAGTCAGTACAACAGGAGAAAGAAGCATGGACATCAAGTTCGGAGAATATGTTTGTTTCTATAAATGTTTTTATAGAAGTATAAGGTGTAAGCAGAAAAATATACAACTTATACAAATTAGATTTTCACAAAATATACCAAATAACCAAAATTGGTGTTTTTGTTCACCCTTTAATACTGCTTTTCTATCCTCTGTGTGATCTTGGACAAGGCATCCCTTGAAGCTATGAGATAGATCTAAGGCTTGAAAATGTAGAGAGAAGCAAATAAAACAATGAACACAGAAGCCAGTTCATGGTAGATAAACACTAGTTTCCTCAGCTGCCGCACACCAGGATGCTCTCCTGCTCCTGGCCCATTCAATGCCTCTTCTCCTTATCCTAGTACAGAGACCCTGGAACACATCTTTCTCCAGACTGTTCATACTGAGAACCTCTCCACCAGAAGACGAGTTTGTTACAATGTCTGAGAAGAAGTACAATCACGTGAAGGCTCCTAATTTAGTACCACAAAGCATTAACTACTATAAAGAAGCAGGGCCTCATCTCCATTAAGAAAAGCAGATGTTAGATGATTCACAAGTTTAGTTCGTCTATGTGCAATGCACTGTTGAGATTATAAAATGTAAGCTTCCTCGGGTTTTCACCAGGGCACTCACACGTGCCAGTGCAGGTTCAGCCAGCAGCTCAATCGTGTTATACTCTCAAGCATGAAACGCCATTCAATCTGCCAGAGTTAAAGACTGCAGAGACACGGATGGAAGTGACATGTGTGATTTGCCATTGCTACCAAAGCTGTGCAGGTGCAGAATGTGGCACCCAGGGGTCGAGAGAGTCAGAAACCCTCCACCCCTCAGCAGATCTATGGGATCTGTGAGGCCAACTATTACATGGCTGCTTCTCCATGAAGACAACGTTTAGTGCTGTATAAGCAGACTGTTGAGTACTAACAGTTACAAAGCAAATAATGCACAAATACCTTTTTAAAGAAACAGTACTATTCTCTGTGTGCCGGACTGCCTGGCCTGCAGCTCTTACACATTTTCTCATCTTCTTCCACAAAAGTTCCTTGTAAGGGTTCCATTGTCCCTCTTTTGTATATGATACTGAGGCTTAGAGAAATCAAAGGCCTTTGTTCCCATTAATGTTTATATACATTACATCACACTTTCCCCTGCTGTCCACAGTGATTTTTCTTTTAAAGCTAATCAGTCACTTTTGAGTAAGGACAGTCCTGCATTACAAGGGGAAGACAAAACTCCTAAACTGAAACACTTTCCCTGTTAAAAAAAAAATCTTTGCTTCTAGAATTTTCCATTACTCCATTTTGCATAACCAGGTTATTAATAACGGGGTATGGAACACAAAGACACATAAGTGTTCACTGAAATGGTGTGGGTAACAGTGTTCTCTATTGCTTAGGATGCATTCGTTTCAAAATTGAAGCAGAGGCATCTTAATAAAACTACCTAAATCCGAAGCCAAGCAATGGTGGAAATTTCACATGGAAATTTTAATAACCCCTTTCTTTCCGAGGCCAAATGTTTCTTTCTTCTCCCGTCTGCTTGGAAACACCCCACCACATTTGACTCGCAGCCATGAGCCTGCAGGGCGGTGGAAGCTGGAATGAGCAGTGGCTGCCAACATGTCAGGTCCCATTGTGCTGTGTGATTGCAGGTCAGGGTGGTGCAGCAAGAATTAGCTTCATCCCCATCACGGCAAATAAATGCAGCTTTATGACAGAGCCAGAGCTTTTCCTCACTTATTAAAAAGAAAAGAAGAGATGTAAACGTGACTGCACAATCATTATCACAAAACTCTGCTTGCTCCCTGAGGTCTGCAGTTGATTTTAATTTCATAGTATCTCCATTGCTGTGAGAGAAAAGGCGTTATTAATGTAAACACCAGAGCGAGGAAATGCATGCTTCATCTTATTGTACTTCTCAGGATATAATATAAATGATTTCCTCCAATCAAATCAAGTTCACTGAGGTAGGAAGAGGAGGAGGAAAAGGGAGGTACTGAGTATTGATGCACTTAAAATCAATCAAGTGAATCAGCTCTTCAATTAACTGCAGATAAATTAGACAAAATGTCACACTCCAAGGACACAGGGAGTAGATCCATGTCTTTTCCAATCTGCATGCATGTGTGTCTGTCTCTCTCTGTCACACACACACACACACACACACACACACACACACACACACACACACGGCTTGACCAGCAGTTCTTGAGGTTTGTGAAAACCTCATGAGTCTATGATCTGAAGTCAATTGGTTTGCACATGCTCACCCCCAGTTCCTACAAAACAGGAAACATTATTTTTGTAGAAGGCAAGGCAGAGAACTAGCTGTTTCTTCCCAGAACCTTCGACCTGCACAACGTGACTGGAGACTATCTGGGAAGACAGTCGGGGAAGAGCTTCCTGCCTGTCTTCATTTATTGGTCTCATCCTCTCTTTCCCAACATACACAATACATCATGAATGTCACACAGCGTGCTCTCTCTGGGTTGCCAAAATGTTTTTGATTTTCATCTGAGGTCATGTCTTAATATATCTAGATGCTGTTCCCAAAGACACAAAATCATTTCTCTCCTCCAGTCCACCAAGGAAGTGGATTTCAGGCTACTGCTCTCCGCTGACCATCCTCAACCTATCTTCACCCATGGGGTGAGCGAAATCTCTCATTTCTGCTGGGCCTAAAAGCTGGCCCCAAAAGTGCGTCTGGATTTCTACAGGCCATGTGGGAGTCAGTTATATCTCCTCCCACAGCACCCCTCTAACAACAGGCTAGAGGAACAGCTGCCCATCCTGATCTCGCTGTAAAGAACTGCTGCCCACTAGGCAATGAATGGCTCTGAGCAACTACCTCTCCTGTTCCCTGAAAAGGCTAGCCACAAGCCTGCCACACAATGGGGAGATGCTTTCCAGCCCCTCAAGCTGACATAGGGCAATATCTCTCTCTCTCTCTCCCTCTCTCTCTCTCCCTCCTCTCTCTGTCTCTCTCTCCATCCCTCTCCTCTCCCCATCCCTCTCTCTCTGTCTCTCTTTCCTCTCTCTGTCTCTCTCTCCATCCCTCTCCTCTCCCCCATCCCTCTCTCTCTGTCTCTCTCTCCTCTCTCAGTCTCTCTCTCCATTCCTCTCTCTCCTCTCCACCATCCCTCCCTCTCTCTCTCTCTCTCTCTCTCTCTCTCTCTCTCTCTCTCTGCCCCCTCCCTCTAAACATTCTCTTTCCAAGAGAGAACAGCAACTTCCAGAAAGGTTTGTACAACAGCAACACCCTGGAGAAGGCAATGGATACAGAGACGGAAACTAAATGCTTGACATTCTTCCCTTGACATACTTACACCAAACCCTTGTCCTTATTCCAACCCGGCTTCCCTCCCAACAGCCTGTCTCCTGCAACAGCAGTCATTGTCACTTTCATCATCATCATCACTGTAAGAACTGACTAATTTGCTTTGTTCCACCTGTAGAATCAGTCAGGACTCAGCCTTATCCACATTTGAGTATCTCCTTCTCTTCTAATCATGTTAAAACCTAACTGAAGCTCTCCTCACATCACAATATGAAACTGAAATGAAATGCATCACGAAGGGCCCAGGGAGAGGAACGGAAATCAAATCATACCTATGTGTTTAAAAGATGGAATTTAGTACAGGAAACTGGGTATGTGTGTGTGTGCTATTTAAAAAAAAAAAAAAAAAAGGCCAAGAAGCCAAGAAAGAACAACCCCAAAATCATTGGCTGGATGAAGAAAGCATTTATTTACTTGCTCCCAATGTCAGCAATAGTGGATCTGTCTTAGACAAATTGGAATCCTAAACCAAACCCGGCTGTTGTATCACCCCATTCCTCTCTGGTGCCCACTGTAAGCTAAATCCAGCTAAAAAGCAGATCTTTGAAGTCAACCTTCAGAAACTAGGCCATCAGTCATGTAAACACAGAGAAATGAGGAGTAGATCTTACAGCAAAGTATTTAATAGTAGCAAATCAGCCATGCCCATAATCTCAGCACTCAGGAGATTGAGATAGGAAGGTAAGAGCAAGTTCAAGGCCAGCTTGGGTTACACAGCATGACTTTTTCTCAAAAAACTGAGAACAAAACTGTCCACTGACCAATTCACAAGCTAAACACTCTCTCAGATGTAGTTTGCACATAGTAATACTTATAACCCCCATGTTACATATTTAGAAACTGGGACTTAAGAAAGTAACAAGCAGGCCTGAGAAGAAATAATAAAGTGGGACTTAAACTTTGATCTCTCAGAATCTACATCATTTTCTTCCAAGTCTCTATTTCCTCTTCTTGTTAGCCATTCTTTATCTACAATATTGATACCATGAGACAGAATATTTGATCACTTCTAAATCATACATAGAGAATAGTGGTTTGACCCTAAGTTCTTGTCTTCATAGGAGACTGAGCACTAAGTAAAACATGAAGTACTTCACTGTAGGCATAAGGTAATTGTGCAATTCAAATGCTAATTTCTGTACTACCATATCTGGTTGCACTCCTTGTTCTAAGAATCTCCTGGCTCAATTGTTGCATAAACACTGTTCCCTAATTGTCCCCTAATATGCCAATAACGCAGCTTACAGCCAATTTGTGAGCAGGAGAGAGAACAGGGTTGGACTTCCTGCCCTCCTGGGGAGGAGGAGTCAGAGGGGAGAAGCACGAAATTCAGCCATGGGCAGAGGTCCAGGAGACATGAGGAAGATTCAGGTGGAGCAAGAGAACACTAAAAAACAAGTATATCAGGGATTTTGAAAAAGAGAGAGTCAGACTAAAAGAGATGATTAAGAACAAAAAAAAACTTAATGTGCATTTTTGATATGAAGATAATAAGATTTGCCAATGGAAGTTCCAGGGGAAAGTGCCCTAGTAACATTTCTAACTTGGAAAGCTTAGACCTAAAGTTGGTATGAGTACAGCTAGAAGTTTCACAAAAGTGGATTTGAACAGCAAAAGAGAAAGGAGGGTGAGACCATCCACTAACTGTGGAGTGGAGGACAATTGTGGAAAGAGAGGACAGGACCACAAAACAGGCTTTTATTCACTTTGTTCTTATAGACAGAAGGGAGGAAGGGGTTTCTTAGGCTGGAAAAGGTGATTCTGCTTCCCCTTCCACAATCCTCATGGGAACCACATGCTTCAGAAGATACTTTTCCATCTTAAAATATAAACTATAAAATGCCAGGTAGAATATCCATTGTTTCTTATTTCATTTTAATAACAGAAGGAAAGAGATGGATCCAGGGCCTCCTGCCTCTTTCCAGACACCCTTCCAGCCTCTCCTTCTAGCTTGTCTCCATTCCCGTGTGTCCTCTGCCAACTAGCAGAAACGTTTCTATTGGGTCCCCAGTGACTAGCTAGGCTAGAACTCAGATCAGAGCTTCAGTCAACCCTCATCGGAGAGGATTCTCCTTGTAGTTGATGGGAATTAACACAGAGACAGTGCTACAGAGAGTGGGAGACTTTGGAGCATTCAGTCCTAAATGGGGTGTTTTCATCAAACCCCTCCCCTCAAGCAAGGCGCAGGGATTTATGGAGAAGAGGAGGCAGAAACATTTGATTTTTCTTTCAGTGTTTTTGTGTGCTCCTTTTGAAAGAAAGAAAGAAAGAAAGAGAGCGAGAACATAATATTGTGTGGATAGGGAAGATCTGGGAGGAGTTGGAAGACAAGAAACATGATCAAAATTTATTATTATGTTTGAAAAATTTTTAAATAAAAAGTTTAAAATGGTGACATATATAAACTAGAGACTTACATTTATAACAACCTCAAGTCTATAAAAATCTACAGTGTTACTGTGAGAGGAATCTGGCAAAGGTTTTTCAGAATCTATACTATCTCTATGAGTTTAATATAAAATTATGGAAATATAAAAATGTATTTTTAAAATGTGCTAAATGTTTAAAGTCCTGTTTTAATCTGGGAACATTTTTCCAAAGAAATAGGAAGCTCCTGTTTGTTCATGTTTGCTAGTTTTTAGTCCCCTTTTTGATGGTTTTTGATCTCATCATATCCTTGTTATCCCCAACCCTTTAATTTGATTTCATTTTGTAGTCAAGCCAGGAAAATCTAGCAATTTGAACTTGAAAGAGACAGAACTGACTCAGCTTAATTTCAATTTTATACACTGTAGCTGTATTGTACTAAAATGTTTCCTCTTCAAACAATGATCCTGCATAGCATTTCAAATATGACTTTTTTGTAGAAAACCAATTTCCAAACATCAGAAACTGCTCCCAAGGTGCTGACTGGGTGACAAACTGTTTAAACTGGGATTATAGAAGGCTCAAAAGGGATCATTGCCAGGTGTTCTTACATATGAGATAAATGAAGGAAGAATTAACAAAGAAGAGGCAATGGAGGAAAAAAAACATATAAGGAGATGGGCATTTTTAGGGAAGAAAATAGAATAATTTTTAATTCTGAATATTATCATCTATCAAACTAAACATCTATATCAACTGCCCATAAGTCTTAAAGGCTATCCTAAAGGAAGTCCATAGGGCACATTTGAAAACCTGCCACATAATACATGGCAACAACAACGTTGCAGGTCCAGTTCTGAACTGCAAGCATTTTACATTTCTACCTCATAAAATTCTCCCATTTTGTTCTTAGTTGACACACAATAATTGCACATATTTATATGGTATGGTGTGAGTTTCAAATCATGTATATATCATGTAATAATCAAATTATGTAATAATTAAATTTAGGACAGTTGTCATCTCACACACTTACCATTTCATTGTGGCCACAAACACCTACTATCCTCTCCCCTAACTATCTGGCACAATATTATTTATTCTAGTCACTCTAAAATGTAATACAACTCCAGATATTATTCCAGGCTAAACATAGTCTGGTACCTGTTGAGAAATCTCTTTCTACTGCCTCCTTCTTTTGATATCCTTAGCGAGCCCCAAAAGATACCTTTAGTACATCAAATGGAAGACAAATCTCATTCTTTTCTCTTTTTTTCCATCTACCGTTCCCCATCACCTACTTTCCTGGGACTCCTCAAGCATCCTCAAATCATGCTATTATAATATTAGCAAATTACACTAAAAAGAGTGGCTTTCTCCTAATGTTGGTTTTCTTCAGGTCTTTTTTTAAAATCTCATCCACAATTCTCTACGTTCAGTATTAATCATCAAAAAGGAAAAAAGGAAAGAAAAGGCAAGCTTTAGAAAACAGATGTCCCGAATATTATTAATCCAGAATCACTTCATGCCCCCGCCAGGAAAGTGTGAGTTAAAGCTCTCGCTGCGTCAAACTTTGTACCAGGTACCGAAGCTTTGCCTCTGGACCAGGCCGCAGACCCCCACTCTTTGTAGTGCTCACTAAAGTTTCTCAAAGCCTTCACACGAGCCCTTCCAAGATGGAGTAACACCGGGAGACAGACAGACAGATGCACGCACAGCCTCTTCATGGTTACCAGTCTACCTTGGCAGCCCTTTGCCGTCTTTCAGCATCCCAATCCATCGTTGCTGGCACAGTCCCACCACTTTTATTGTTTGGTGGGAGGTATCATCTATTAACATTATGGAAGTGAAGGACAGTGTGCCCACTACACAGTAGCAAGCCAGAGGTGCCAAGTTTCACTCAAAAGCCGTGAAAATGCTATTATCTGATGAAAGTCCTAATGAGCTCAATCAGACTGGGCCTTGGACTCTCAGCACCTGCTGCTTCTGCAGATTCTGCCAGCTCCATTGCTGTCTTTGGGGCGCAGGGCACCCCATCCCACTCAGGAGACAGTGATGAAACTGTATCGAATGGTTTCTCTCATCCATTCACTGTCATGAGAAAGCAGCTCTCAGGAAAGTCCATTTGAGGAAGTGAGGACTCCTATTTCTTCTCTCTTTCCTTCTCTGGCCACTGGAACCAGCTCTGCAGTGCAGTACAATCAAAGGCAATTTCATTTCCTATTTACATCCTGTGTGGTGATTTTGCCTTTTATTGCTGTATGTGTCATCATCCCCACTGACCCCCTGCCTCTTTCCACACCAACTCCTTAGCCACTCAACTAATAAAAACATGAAGCATAACCATTCACTTCACCAGCCTCTTCTCTAAATTCAGAGATCCAGATGTTTGTCTCACCCTAAAATTCATGTGTGGACAATGAATTCCCAGGGCACTGACACTGGAAAATGGGAACCTGGGACCTATGGGATGATTATAAGAGGACTGAGAGAATTTACACATTCCCTTGGCCTTGTGAAGACACACAGAAAGCAACTTCTGAGGCCCAGACCCAGATTAGACACCAAGCCTCCTGGCACCTTGATCTTGGACTGTCTAGCTTCTAGAACTATAACAACAAATGTCTTTTCCATAAATTTCCAAAACTCACTCCAAACTTTTGCACCATGACAGTACCACAGGAATAGGACATTAATTTGAGAAGAAGGAACTTCAACTGAGAAAAATGCCTCCATAAATCATTTTACTAATGATTGATGTGGAAGGGCCACCTCACCATGGATGAGGTGATGGACTGGTACTCCTGGGTGGTATCAGAAAGCAGGCTGAGCAAGCCACAAGGAGCAAGCCGGTAGGGAGCACCCCTCCACAACTTCTGCTTCAGATGCTCCCTCCAGGTTTCTGCCTCGAGTTCTTGTCCTGACATCCTCCAATGATTGACTTTGATGTAGAACTATAAGCTGAAATTAACCCTTCCCTCACCAACTTGCTTTTTTTTCCACTGCGTGTTATCACACCAATAGAAGAGTAACTAAGACAACCCCCCCCCCCAGATTTGTATTTCTCCATGACTTAATATTTACTAAAAAACTGAGGTCAAATCCGATACTCTTATGAATCTTTCCTCTATTTGCCCAAATCAACTAACTCCCTCAGCCTCTATTTGCTTGGATTCTATGGAATTTTGTATCTGTTGCAAATGACAGAACTGTACTCCTGTAGAAGGCTCTTCATCTTCCACTGTCTGTGAAGGAGTTGTTCCATGGGAGTAACTGTCCAGTGCTAGTACTTTAATCTCGTTGCTTTCTGCTGGCCGTGGTAAGAAGAAGCAGAGGTAAGCCACTGATTAAAGCCAGGCTCTGCTTTAGCAACAAGGTGTAAGATCAACAATATAATGAAGCCAAGTGCTTCTTGACCCTTTGCTAGCCTGTGGGGTCACACTAATTTATACTTAATTGCTTCTAGTGCCCCCCCAAGCTTACCCCTTCCCCTGAACTCATGCTCAGTTGTTTGCTGTGTTATCAACCCCAGTTGTCCTTACTCCTAGAAAGGATGATCTTACTATGTTCTCATCCTAAGCCTTTTCACATAGGTCCTATGAAAACATGCTCATATACAGATGTGCTGGTCACTGAATTATCCTAAGACAATGTCTTTCCTAGTACTTTAGAAAGCCAAGTACAGCATCCTATCTGATCCTACAATTTCTAGAAAAACAAATATAATCGAACTAAGTGGCAAAAATTTGACACTCCTATTTCCAAGTCTAAGTGCCCAAACACTGCCTAATTATTAGCATGTTCACATTATAAACTTAAGGACTCTGGCTCTAATCTAATGGCAGTAACTTTCAAATCCTATATGCCCTCGATACAGAATGTAAGAAAGGTTGTTATCCACTATTATGGTTTACTCTTGGATTACAAATTTTTACATATATATGTAATATTTTGTATCTATATCATTTATTTGTGTTTGTTTTGCCTGAAAAGTTGTCTGAAACAAAACAGATCTCTTACTTTTTCTTTTCGTGTGTGTGTGTGTGTGTGTGTGTGTGTGTGTGTGTGTGTGTGTGAATGTGAATGCCACAGAACACCACCACATGCTATTCTTTAGGTGCCGTTCACCTTGTGTCTTGAGACCCAGTTTCTCCTTGGCCTTGAACTTTCCAAGTAGGCTGGGCTGGCTGCCCAGTAAGCCCCAAGAATTCACCTGTCTCTGTCTTCCTAGCATGTAGATAATGATCATACACCATGTCACCTGGCTATTTCACAAGGGTTCTGGAAATCAAACTCAGGTCCTCATGCTTACAAAGTAAGTACTTTATTAGTGGCTATCTCCCAAGCCTGCTTTCTTACCTTTCTACCTCCTTTAGTATTTTGGTAATCTGGTTTCAGACTGACAGGTAAGCAATAGTGTACCATCAGGTTTAAATACTACTTAGTAAAGAAAAATATATACACACTAGAAGTTATTCAGTAAAGAACTAGATAGTTAAGAGTTTATTCTTTGAAGTCTGTATATCCTCTGTTGGAGTTCAATAGCACCAAAGCAACCATGAGGCAATACACAAACAGGCAGATGTGACAGATCCAATACAACTGAAAGTGCAAGAGGTAGGGCTAGGAAAATTTAAGAGGGAGGGAGAAGTGGCAGGATAGGACAGAGGAGAGACAGAGGAAGGGATAAATGACACTAAGGATGTTTAAAAGAACCATATTGAAATCTACTATTTAAGCTTCCTAGAAATGTATGTGTGTGTGAGTCTGTGTCATGTTTAGTTTGAATTACCGTGCACAGCACAAAGGGCCAATGTTTCCCAGAGGACATAGGTTATCCAACAAAGAACTCAGTGCTAGGTAAAGAATACCCTCTTCACGTTTTTGGTCAGGAGGGTCTAAAAGACTCCTAAAACAATACAAATATGGTCATGGCTCTAGGTTTCCCCTCAGAACTTGATGGTAAGACAGAACTGCTGAAGACAAAACATAGAGAAATCAACCTGGAGCTGACTTAAAGCTTTCCTTGTTGGCTTTCATCATACAAGAAGGTGCTTTGCAGGCTTTGGGGTGGATGGTATCGATTGTGTGAACAACCCAGCTGTGAGCTCTACAGACTTCAATAATGACTGGCTTAGCAAGGAATGTGCATTGATGCAATAGTGGCGCAAATGTCATGGGGTAATCAACAGCTTCTAAGTCAGGCTTAGACCTACTGCACAAGAGGGAACGCATGCCCGGTTCTGTAAGCCTGACCAAGGACCCACAGCTGGGGAAAGCCATAGAGAAGAACCTATTACTATTGTTTTGCTAAAGGAATATAGTATCCAACTGCCTTCTAGATGCTTATTCTTAATTTATATAGATGAGTGCATCTCCCATCCCTCATCAGGGCTTCTTTATTTAACATATGGCAATTAAAAGAGAGGCAGCTGGTAATGTTTAGAGAATAAGAGACTGCGGAGAGCTCAGCTTTAACTCAGATAACTATACCACATTTCTTCCTCACTTAAAGCTCAGAGAACTTCTCAGAAGAGAAGTGGAAAGATCATAAGACCCAGAAGCTGGCGAACGATGCTTCAAAATAGTGTCTTTCCAACATTACAGGGGCATGTATCCATTAACTCATAGAAGCTGTGGCTGTCTGCACATGACCAGTCAACACTCATGCATGAAGAATCAAGGAGTTTTTGAGGACCCACCCCCAGCTGAGGAGCTTTTGGCAAGTGATCCCTATTGCGGGAGGGATGATCAGTTTTCTTCAGTGGTATGGCCCATAATAGGTTGCCCATTCTCCAGTGGATATCCCTACATACATAAGCAAATGGGCAACATTAATTGCATTCTGTGGGGAAGAAGAAGGAGAAGAGAAAAAGAAAGTGAAAGTAGTGATAGGAGGAGATGGTAGAGATTCAGGAGGATTGGGGGTAATGTGGACAGATATAGTCTAAAGATCTTGCATTTCTGCATAAAACGAGCAAAATATATCAAGAACAGAATGGAAGGACAGGTGAGGCCTGCAGGTCATAGTTTGCTAATCTTTTTAAAGAAACATTTACTCTTTGGGAATCTCATATATGCACAACAGTGTCCTAATCTTAAACTGTGAGAAGATCAAAAAGGAAATCTTCAGCTTTCATATTAATATCATAATATATCAGTTGCACATAATGGCACTTCTGTATATGCCTACAATGTGCTTTGATCACATTCAGACCCTACCATGTCCCCCACCTCATCCCCTTTTTCCCAACCCTGTGCCACCACTCTCCCATCTGCCAACTTAATTCTAACTGTTTAACTAGCAACTTTCAGCTGCTGAGTACACAGAAGTTTAGATATAAGACTATCTCTATCAAATTAAGTGCTACATGTGTGTGCTGGTAGAGCTCTCTTCCAAGAGTTCCATGGCTCCGTAATATTCCTATGTCCTTAAGGAGTCCATGCTAAAGATAATAACAGCAAAACTCAAATAGGTGCTGTATGCTCCTTCTCAGTTGTTTCCATGTTTCATCTGAGACTGATGTCAAAAGTCAATTTCTCAATATATATTTGTTGCAGACCAACATGTCAATCACTGGCTGATATATTGATTCCAGTAATTAAAATTCATCACTCTATGATGTATACCTGGGATTGTCATCCTCCTCCACTACCTCACTCCCGGCTACATCTCTAGTGCTTCAAGAACAACACATGAAGATGATCAAGAGAACCAACCAACCTAGGCCCCTCGAGGCTTACAGAGACTGAAACACTAATCAAAAAAGAAGAAGAAGAAGAAGAAGAAGAAGAAGAAGAAGAAGAAGAAGAAGAAGAAGAAGAAG
>CAJQZJ010010085.1:6696303-6709537 GCA_907164525.1 Lophiomys imhausi | reverse complement strand
AGAAGAAGAAGAAGAAGAAGAAGAAGAAGAAGAAGAAGAAGAAGAAGGAGAAGAAGAAGAAGAAAAGGCTTAGACTAGACCTAGAGTCCCCTATACATATTTGGATGATAGGCAACTTGGTATTCACACAGATCCCTTAGCAAGTGGTGGGGTGGGAAATCAGTCTCAGCCAGCCATGGACTCTGTTGCCTGTTAGTGGGACACTCTACCTTAGCTGAGCTGCCATGTCAGGCCCCAGAGCAAGAGGAAGCCCTTAGTCCTCATGTGACTGATGAACTGAGCAGGTGGATATGGGGGAGCCCCCTTCACCCAAGGAGAAGGATAGGAGGGAGAGGGGGAAGAGGGTGGGAGGGTGGGACTGGAAGGAGAGAGGGGAGGATGCAGTGATCAGGATGTAGCTTGAATAAACAAACAAACAAATAAATAAATAAATGTTGAAAAAAACATAAGTTACATAAATCACAATGAACCAACGCAAAAATGTTTCTACACTTGAAAGAATGATAAAATAATCTATGTAATAAAAATTAGGAAACATATCCAAAGTGTAATTTATCTTTCCACCTAGAATAATGCAAATAGTGTCTTCTATTATCTAGACTGCTATGATTCATAACTCTCATAAAATGGCAATATTAAATAAAACTAAATAAACATTTTAAAAGATCAGAGGAAATCTGGCTTGAATAGCCCGCTGATTCCATCTGAGCTCCATTAGAAAATATAGTGTGAGAGGGAACACACTCATGTTCAAAGGAAAATAACCTGACAATATAAAACAGTTAGTCATTCAAAATTAATCTCTGTGTCTTGGTCTGTGAATAAGCAATTATAATCAAGGTGTAAGACAAAAATTTTCTGGAGCTGGAGCTAATCATATGAAGAATACAGTAGAAACCAACAAAGTCAAACCATTATAATGTAAATAAAACTTGTGTTATATTTGGTCTCAATACATACAAATCATCCCTATAAGTAAATACAAAGTTGAGATTCACAGGATTTCTCCGCAAGCTGAGAGCAAAGTTCTTTATATGGTTCAATTACAGTGTGGAAGTAACACCAACTAGGAGCTCATGCGACACGCCATCTGCCATCTCATTAAAGTGGCATGCTATTTAAAGACTGCTTGATGGGCATCATCCCCTGGAGAAGTCTCTGTGATCGGATGGCTGCTGCTGAAACCCAGAGGATGCCCAAGGCTGGGCCCAGCAAGAACTCAGTTGAATCCATTAAATAGCAAGATATTGCCACTAACAGAGCACCGAGAGGTTCTATTTCATATTTAGAAGATGTATTAGTTACTTGTCTACTGCTGTAATAAACGCTATGACCAAGGCAACTTACAGAAGGAAGAGTTTATATGGACTCATCCCAGAACGATGAGTCCTTCACCATCACTGCAGAGATGTATGGGCAGGGGCCGGGCGTGACACCTTGAGGAGCAAGCTGAGAGCATTCCACAAACAGGAAGCAGAGAGTGAATGGCAAGAGGCTTTAAAATCTCAATGTCTGCCCCGAGAACACACTTCCTCCAGCAAGGCCAGACCTCTTAAGCCTATCCAAACAGCTCCACCAACTGAAGACCAAGAACTCAAACATCTGAGGCTGTAGGGGACATTCTCATTCAAGCCAAAACAGGAAGCCTTGCCAAAGGGAGATGGAACTGGTTAGCCTTATCCCAAATTTATATTCATCTTAATTGTATCTCTACAACAACAATGCAACAGTATGTCTTGAAAATAACTTTTCCCAAGTCTTTTTCACATTTTATGAATAGAGAAGAGAGAAACACCATAGAATGAAACATACTACATGATAAAGTGGATAAGTTATGCAAGTATTCATTACCATGACTTGATTATCAATACAGTGCTGAGTTATCAATTAACACATATAGAATTAAAACATAAATTCTGATACATTAATAATTATTTATATTAAAATAAATCAAAGAGAAATTTTTAAAAGAACAAGAATAAATCCCATATAACAAGCCACCATGCTTTAGTGCTGCAGGTAGTGGCTGGGTCTCACCACTCAAGGGTCTAAGCCATAGCTGGGAACTGGATTCACTCTATGCAGACTCCACCACTCTGTAGCGTACATTCTAAATCTACTTTTTATCTGCTGGGCATTTTTTCCTCTCTCCTAGGACATTAACCTCTTCTTAGATACAATGCATATCTCCTCCTCCTGCCTCTCCAGAAACATTCTAGGTCCCCTGATCTTTTCAGCAAGTGCCTTTCTTGCCTCTCTATGGCTTTGATGAAACACCATGGCCAAGGCAACTTGCTTATTTCGGCTGAACTCCTGACCGCTGGGCCTCCCTCTCAGTTCCTGGACTTCATTATGATCCTGCCTAAGGAAATATAGACTATATAGCCCTGACCTTGCTAGATTCTCACCACCTAACGTACAATAAGCCCCATGATCTTTGCAAGGATGCCTCTGTGACACACATCCTCACAATACACGCTCTTGGGTTTCTCCTTCCCAAAAGCCCTTGGCATGTCTCCCTGCCACAGTCCAGCTTCTAACACATAATTTTATCTATCCTGTGAACACGAACCTGTGTCTGCTTCTACTGCTCTCTTTTCTGAATGCCCATATTATCATCTACTTTAACCTCCCTAAACAGGAAACTCTTTCTGCGGTACCACCCACTTCTCTCACCTTCTCCACGTGTTTGCATACTTTCATACTCATTCAAGGAATGGCCTCTCTCTACCACGTTGAGCCTCTGCTCTCTTTCCTCTCCAATGTCCTCACCTTCTTCTCAGATACCATCAGTTGTTTCATGACTTCCAAGTCTGTAGAAACTTCTGTCTCAGAAACAATCACTCTTCTAACTTTTTCTAGATATATTCTCCCCCACTCTCTCTCCACTCTCTCTCCTCTGTCTTTATCTTCCTTGGCCTCTCTGCCATCAGGTACTGACGATTCCTTTATTCATCTTCGTAGCGCACGCTTCTTTGTGTCCCAGTAAGTACCCTTTGCTCTGGCAAGGTTGATCTGTTTCATCCTCAAGTCTTGTGTTAATTTATTTCTTTCTCTAGAGGTGTGTGCCTGACCTGTTTCACTCTCAACACAAGCCAGAGGCATTAATGTATTTTGTGTGTTCATGTCTGTGCTTCAGATATTACAGATTGATCTAAATTCAAATGAAGTATGAATTCCAACTATTTGTAGACTGTTTCCACTTAGATATCCCATTATGATAAAATGCAATCACCTTAAACACAACACACCTTAAAATAGAGCCCATCTTTACCACCATATCTTTAACTACAAATAATCACACTCATCTTCCTCTTTGAGTGGTCTGGTTTTCTCCTTCATGGAGTCTATACTTAGATGCTTTGTGTCTTCCCTAAGATACCGGGCCTCCTTCTCCTTCCTCATCCCCCTTTCCACAGGCTTGCACAGAACTTCGTGTCAGGCTTGTACACCACCTCAGTTCTTGGCCTTTTCCACTGTCCCTTGTGTACTGTTGAAGACCAACCTCCTCAGAACAATGTGAAAACACCATACGTAACAAAAAAGAAAAGTCATGACTTTTGTGTTTTACATAAACAACAGTTGTTTTTCTCCTGCCTAATAGGAAACACAGAAGTATTGGCTCCTGGTGCCTGTTTAGTAGTTCGGGGTACCAGAAACATCGCCTCTCGGCCTTTTACTCATGACCACAGGGTAACTATGTAGTTCCAGACTCTCCACCTTCACTCAGGAATGCAGAGGGCGACAGGGGGCTCCAACACCTTATTAAGAGAACAATGGCATCTCTATAATTGCTATCTGTGATCTTCAGATAGACCAGAAAGAACACATAAAGTGGCCCTAAAGCAGAGGATGCTGGGAAATAAGAGATAGAATCAGTATGAGAAGATTAGACAAAAACAAACCCATGACTAGTAGAGAAGAAACAGGCCACTTATCGAAGGAAGGGCATGCCCAACCCACAGTTTCACTCCCAGGCATCTTATTTTTGTCATCTGATCTCTTCCTGTCCTAAATCATGCTTTACCTAGTTCCTTCCACCTTTACCCTCCTTATTTGAAAAATATCTCCTCAATACTTCCTCTTATCAACTATTACTTCCCTTTCATGGGTCTAGTTTATATCCAATCCATTTAGTGCCCTATTCCAATCTCAAATGTATTCTTTTTGAACTGTTCTCCTTCATCCATTCATCCTGATGTACTGTTTACCTAGAGACGGTTCCTATAGTAAGTCATGGCCGCAGGGAGCATCTATGTCATTGTTTACTCTGATTTGGGTTCATTTCTCTGCAAGTACTATAATCTACATAAGGCATGAGATCACATCAGATTCCCTTTGTACGCCTCAGTTCCTTGTAAGTACTGAAAATATGATATACACTTAGCAAATTACTAACTTCAAAAATCCTATAGTTGCTTAGAAAGAATAGTTTACAAAATGCTAAATGTTAAAAAAATAACTTTGAAAACAGAACATTATCTACTTATTTTGGTCAAAATGTGTTCCATGAGACAAGAAAATAACAATGTTTATATTTGTACATCAACAGCAAAGGTAGCAAAAATAATCCATTTCCTTCGAGAAAGCTAATAAATTCGGCAAAGTAAAATTTAGAGCAAACAGAGAAGCCATTTTCAAGCCTTTCAGATCTGAGCAGTAATTTCCTGATCTATCCCCTGCAAGTTTGGCAGAAAAATCAAGTGATTTAATTTAGAGGGACGTTGATCATTGTGGAGATTCAGAGACCTCAGCCTAACACCGCTGTCAACCAGAGAACAGCCTTAGAAGGTGACCAAGAAGATTTCAGATGGGAGAAACTAATGCAAGAGGGTCAATTTCCTGCCTCCCTATAGGTCGGAGCTTAAAAGACCTGTAATTTTCTTTGCCCTTTCCCTTGCCCTATCTATTCAGGAGAGACAATATGATCCCACAGTGATGTGGCCCAAATATCTGGATACAGTTGTTCCATCTATCAGATTCTATGTGAAACTCTATGAGATAATCAAATGAAGGCTCACTTCAACCCATTCATCTCAGGCATTTCTCAGATAATGTGCAATGCATAGGTAACATGTTTACCTCAGCTAGAAAAGCCTCCAGGAGCTTAAACGGGACTTCAGAATAGCCAGTTTTACAGTGCTTCATTCCTTTCTTTTGTAGATGAATGAGGATAATCTTTCATGAAGTGGGGCGGGGGGGGGGGGGGACATTGAAAAAAAGCTCAGAGGCCTGGTCAGTTAGGCCTCCTCCCACCCGAGGGAGCTCTACCACTGCTGGTCACTGGGCTACTGTCTGCCATTCTATTATCTACATTCCAAAAACAACTCCAAAAAACCGAAGGGCAGCTCCTGGGAAATGCTGAAAATAAGACAGTCTCACTCAGTAAGTCAAAGTGGCAGGCAATAGCTTCTGGGGGGTGAAGACCGAGTGAGGGTTCTATGCCAACTGTTCAAAACAGCTGACCTGAGAGCCAGGTTCAGCTGAGCCTGTGCGCATCTTAGAGGATGCTCTCTTTGGCTGTTTTCCTGTTCGCTCTCCTCAGCTCTGCTGGGACCAAGCATAAGCTCTCTGGCTTTTAGTATAAAGTAAGAGTCAACAAAGGAGGCACACACAAAGGAATGAAAGCTGCAGCCATCTCAGTCTCAGATGTGAAGATTACATTGTGTTTAAGACACCACGCAGTTTACTGCTCTGTTTGGGACACAGAATTCATTTGTCATCTATTCCCTCTCCCTAACTCCAGTCTCAGTCCTTCATAGGTGAAGAGGAATCTTTATGTCGTTCCAGTACATAGTGTGTGTTCTCCATTTCAGTTGCGTTTATCTAATCTACCACATCTCTAGGTCTTTACAGGATACTGAGCCAGTCACTCAATGAGAAAAGTCTTGTGTAAACTGTATGACATATGGCATAAAAAGGCTCCTAAAATATGTACCAGTATGAACGATAGCTGCTGTTCAGCTGACTCTTGGGTCACAATAAACTCTAGTAATCTAGATCCTTAATGTTGACCCAGACGGGACTTTGCTGATTCCAGAACAATCATATGCAGATCCTTCAACATTCCTAGTTAATTCCTCTACTTGGGAATGAGAACCAAGTCATCATCCTACACCACATCCATCCTTGGGTCCACTGAATCTCAACATTGTCACCCTCCCAAAAGATGTGCAGAGAATCTGTTGAAATGAAGCACGTGCAGATTGCTTTTTAAAAGCTCATTCAATTATCACCATAACACGCTGGAGCTTTTCTCACTTCAAAGCACAGGGCTGTACTGGATAGAAACATTCTTTTCATACTCAACTTTTATTATGTACAATTCTGTTTCTGGTATTTGTGAAAAAAACAAAACAAAATCAAGAGAACTCCCAACTTCTCTAATGGCTCCACTTTTCTGTCTTTAATAAGAGGATCAAGGCAATATTTTTTTTGTTGTTGCTTGTTCCATTTGGCGCATGACAGAGCATTTCTTTGAGCTGTGCATCTTCTGTACAAACAGTCTGAATTAAAACTAAGAAATGATGGTTATATTGTGCATTTTAAAAGGAAAGAAATCACACTACACATAGTTTTGTTTGGACAGCACATGACTACAAAGGCTAAATCACAACCTAACCCTAACCTTGAACCTTAAATTGCAGCTCATCATGGAACCAAGCCTAAGAGAATCCAGATAGAAATCAAACATTATTTAGTGCACATTCTTTCAAAATCTTCTGCTACAAAACAACACTAAAAAAAAAAAAATACTAGCAATAAATAAAATTCCTTCCTAGCCACAAAACCAAACACAGAAGGCTGGACTAAAAGAGACAAGCATGTGAATATTCATGGTCCAGATGCAAACTAGGATTTCAACTCTCACCTTTTGACACAGAAAATTATAAACCACATGGATTTATAATGAAGCTGGGAAATTCAAGGATGGCAAAGCTTCTGAAGAAAGCTGAGCCTGACTTGATGAGACATGGACAAGATCTACGTAGAGTAATTTGAAACATACCCCAAAGTATACATGTTTCCCTTCATGATACTTAACTTCCCCTTCATATATTCTCCCTCTCCCTCTGCCTCCCTCTCTCTCCTCTGTTCTCTCTCTCTTCCCCTCACTTTCCCTCTTCTATATCTCTCCCTCCCTCCACCTAATTATCTAATATCCATAAGAACAATGACTTAAACAAATGTTCAGTCAGAGCAGGAATTGTATATTTGTACTTTAAATACTTTATGTAAACTTTTTTAATATTTTAAATATTTGAAGTATGACCTCACTAATTAAAGTTGCTGCACTGAATATAGAATGATGATACATTCAGGTATTATTATTATCATTATTATTTATGTGTAGGTGACTACATGTCCCCTGTATACGTGTCTATGGCTTCCAGATGACAAAGTCAAATCCCCTGGCAAGATGTTGTGAGTGTTGGCAACTGAATATGGATCCTCTAGAGGAGGACTATGTGCTTCTAACAACTGAACAACCTCTCCAGTCCCTCACGTTTCTTTAACACCAATAACTTAAAAAAAAAAAACAGATACAAATAAATTGATTTTTACTCTTCTTTTTCACAAGTTTCCCCAAAATTGTTGGCAGTTATCCTGCATCACCTATCTTAATAATACTACTTCATTAGCCTTCCTTTACTGGGCCATTCCAAAGCAGTCAACTGATTTTTCAAGGAAACAATAACTCTTTATATTTACACTCAAAAGTCAGAGGATTGTGTAATATTTAATTAGGTTACGTAATTGTAATTACAAGCACAAATGGGATGAATGGGTTTTGGGGAGATATCAATTGACTCTTTGTAAGCTCAAGTGATGGGAAGCACAGTAGAACAGAGTCCATCACCTTGTCTGACTAAGGGACTGCTGGGAGGCAGACAAGTAGATCCTGGTTAAGAAAGCTCTACCATAATTTTATAAAGCATGTTGCAGGTAAAACTAATTTCAAGAGAACGATGAAGAAAAACTCTAGTCAACTGAACATGGGAAATCGGAGTTGAACAAAGCTAAAGAAGTTCATTTACCAAAGATGCTAACCCTCAAGCTAGTGCGCCTGCTCCATTTCCAACATTTCCAGGTCATTTCCCCAACATATTCGACCAAGGACATTTGATTTCATGGTACCAAGGTTCCAAAGTGCAACCTAGGACTTGGATAGCTGCCTACTCCCATGATTCCGTTGCTATTTTCCTAAAGTACTTTCAAAGCTTCCACGTGGACTCTGATTTTATGCTCAACCTTAAACTCTGGGGGCAGGTAGGTTCACCTAATCAATACTGCACACAGTGCTTTATTTATGAAAATATTTTATTAGAAAGGCAATACCATAGATGCATCAACTGTATGTACTTATTATCTGTGTTTTTATTAATGCGTAGGTTTTTAAATCGTTAAGTGGATGTTCGAAATGGACTTTTTAACTGGTGAAAACAGTGGCTTATTACTGTCATGAGTAAAATTAAAAACAGTGAATCATGTAGAGTAATGAAGATATTTTAGAGCTACCCTTCACCCTGTGTGAATGGAAAATAAGAATTCAGAAAGGCAGCCCCCATATACATGGGCC
This sequence comes from Lophiomys imhausi, assembly GCA_907164525.1. Lineage (NCBI taxonomy): Eukaryota > Metazoa > Chordata > Mammalia > Rodentia > Muridae > Lophiomys > Lophiomys imhausi. The sequence continues at coordinate 6,700,956 of CAJQZJ010010085.1, read as the reverse complement.
TGAGGCTTGTCTCCCAGAAGGGCCTGTACTGATTGGTTCATTTGTTAAGAAGATTGGGGTTTCCTGACGTCTCCCATAAGAATTAAAGAAACAAATGTTTGGAATGTTAGTGAATCTGCCCTGGAGGAATTTTATGCAAAGCAATGGAACCAGACATCTTAACAACTGGTACAGCAGGCAGTGTAAACTCCTTTTACTGGCTTGCTATTGTGTTTATTTAATATCTATCTCTGTGCACAGTGAATTTCTGGCTTGATTTATATTACCATATAGTAACAAAGTTTGTAGTGGTAGGTACCACTCACCACAACCCTATTCTGAATTACCAATTAAGGAAAAGGATCAAAACCACTAACCCTGAAATCAGCTTTGTCAGTCCTCAGGACCCATTTCCAAGGCAGTGGGAGCTGCTGATCTACTTCTACCTGCTTCACAGAAGATACCATCTTCGTACCTATCTACAGTTTACCAATAGTGTGCTTGAAAGAACATTAGCTGGGAAGCAAGGACGCTTCCAAGGAATGTCTCCAGCCTCTTCAGACTCTAAAGAAAAATGGACTGTTCCCTTAGACTCAGAGTCTCATTAGATGAGTTAAGATTTCCCAATATCAGGAAAGATGGGTATTACTTGGTCTCAGAAATTAAGTAACATGACAAAGAGGTGGGGCTCAGGCCAATTTAGAACAACTTGATTTAGAGAACTGTGTGTTGAAAGCTGAAGAGTGAATGCCCGGGAGAGGAGGAGTCAGGGAAGGAAATCCAACATTATTAAAAGTGGAAAGAATCCATTGCTGACCCTTGCCTCATACAATCAATAATACAGAGCCCCAAATGATTTTCAATCATTCCATTTACATTTATGTGCTACAATTATAAGGTCATTTTCTTTATACATTTTCTTATAATTATTTATTGTGATATGGCCTCAGAGATTCATATTTCATTCCAGCTGTTGTCATCATTTACTTCTATGTTCAGGCTGTCCTGTGACTGCCTGCTGGGAGCACCTTTAAACTAGTTCCAGAATCCTTTTAGCATATTTCTGCCTTTTGCCACGTCTTTGTCTTCTGGTAAAATAAGCTATCCCATGCTTATTGTGTCCTTTTCCTGAACTAGCATAGGAGAGTTAGCTGGTTTGAAATGAAAATGATATTCAGAATCCAAGATAATAACACTATTTATGTTCAGTGCTACTGATATATTAATGCTTCGCTCAGAGGGTAGAGGAGGAAATAGATACACACACATCAGATAAGCACACATCCATATCCACACAAAGTAAAAGCCATGAGCCCATGTCAATATCTCTAATCCAAATTCAACATCATATGTTTTCATTCAGACTTCTGTTTATTCATATTCAAAATTCTCTTCTGCAACAATAAGAAACCTGACACTCTCAGAATGCAAGAGTTGGGAGATATGGAGAAGAGTTTTGAAGCAGTATGTTCAGGGCTTGACACAGTCATTGCAAATATGGTCTGACAGCAGCTGTGGTTGCCTTTGATGGGCCAAAGCCTGTCAATAGTATGTGACTGTCAATGCCCTGCCATGGGTCAGATATGGGATCAAGGGACTCTGCCCCTCATTGCTGAACTAACAGCAACTAATAGATTATGGAGGAGAGACAGTCGCCGCCTTCAGAAGTGACCAAATGCTGTACACTTCATGCTCCAGAGGAGTTCCAAACCTGTGGCCCAACAGACAGTCTCAGTTAAAATCAGAAGGTCATGGAACAAAAGGTATAAATGTGAGAAAGGCACCTGTAGGGAGAAGTGGAGCTGGCAAGGATGAGAGGAAAATGAAAGATAATAAGGGTGAGATAACAGAAATCACCAAGTACACATCTGACATCACAAAACATCAATCAATGAGGAGTGAAGCCTGACTCTCATTGTTGTAATAATAAATGTGCTTCTTTCTATAACCTCAGAGCATCTTCCCACAAAATAGCTAGTAATTAGAGAGGAAAACAGTGACTACAATCTAGAAGTGTGGCACATTACACATTAAGTCAGTGAGTGTGTATCCTAGCTCCAGCAGATATCACTGTGCCCTGCTGTGAGACACTGAAAATAGCACGCATCTTCTGTCTGGTATTCATTCTTGCCAAAAAAAAAAAATAATAATGTAAATTTAATCATTAGGAAACATCAGACAAACCCAAAATAACTGTCCTGTTACACTTCAAAAATGCCAAGGTCATGGAAAACAAAGAAATTCCAAGGAACTGCTTCAAATTAAAAAAGAAACAAAAAAAAAAATGACAGCAAAATGTAACCTGTTATCCAGGGTCGGTTTCTGAGAGGACAAATGGTGAGTTTCTCCTTTCCATAAAAGACACCAAAGACACAAAAGGTAAAGTCTGAATAAACTGGTTGTATTATTCCTGTTAATTTTTAGCAGTAAATTATAGTTGTTACAAGAGAATGCACTTGTGTCTGAAATATACAGTTATACAGAAATGCTGAGTTTGTAACTTTCAAATATGTCCAGCATGCGTATGTTCACATGTGCGTGCGTGTGTGTGTGTGTGTGTGTGTGTGTGTGTGTGTGTGTGTGTGTGTGAAAGAGAGAGAGAGAGAGAGAGTTTGCAAGGGGAAGTAGAGTGGACCTCCAGGCAATTCTAATCCTCCACCAGAGAAAAATGCACAGAGAAGGATAAGAAAAGATGCTAAGAAGAAACCTGCTTGAGAGAAAGGGAACTGAGACTCACAGCAGAACTACATAAAAACTATCATGTAACAGGAGACCTGGGAATTTAAAGAAAGTGTCCAACAGAAGAGGAGATCAGTGGTTTCCACAACTGCAGGAAGTTACGCAGGATAGGCTCAGAAAAGCCTCATGGTCACTGGCAGCTTAGGCTTAAGGGCTGTTGTTATGGCTTGGATCTGCAATGTCCCCTTATCCTGACTACTCAGACCCCAGTGTGTATCACTCTCCTGAAAGTCGGAGCCTATTTCCTGGCTGGTAGAAGGTGGTTTCTACAGGCATGACTTGAAGGTCATACCTTCCCCTCATTCCTGCCTAGCTGTCTCTGTGTTCCTGTCTGCCACTATGTGAATAAGACACCATGCTACCATCCTTCCTCTGGAACTGTGAGCCCAAGGAAACATTTTTCTCTTGTTTCTGCTTGGTATTTTGGTTACACCAACATGAAAGTTAATATGAGAATGTTTCCTCAACAACACATAGGTTGCGAGAATGTGAATTGCAGGCACATGTGAAAGAAGTGCAGATGCTGGCCTCCTGACTCTACACTACACTGACCCCTCCTCCAGTGTCAGCAAATTCTGTCCCACTTGAGAATACCTGCTATGTCCAAACCCCCATCGTCACAGGCCACTCTGGACCAGCTCCTCCAGAAAGAGGGGAATTCTGTGGAAAACGAAGCTTGTCCTCAAAGAGAGACGGGGGCCTGTGTGAGGGGAACTTGCATTCACCAAGTCATTCATCTGACTGAGTTTATTAAGAGAAGGCCTCAAAGAACGGCTAACTGTGCTCCTGGTATTTTCATGTGTTAAATGTGCAGAACAGCTCCCAGCCCCTTCTTTGACTGTATTTTATCTTCGCAATTCTGACTCTGGGTTTGTCTTCACAGTGAGAATGCTTTTGTTGTCTGTGTACTACAAGATTCAAATTTTACCTATAGCACAAAAAAAAAAATTGCAACTTGGCGTGGAAGTTGAAATAGGACATCACCCGAAGCCCCTGTTTGATTTTGTAAAATTTGGGGACACTCCATTTCCAGTTCTTTCCATAGAAGCAGCAAACTAAATTCCCAATTTCCTAATATGGTGATTTAGCCCCAAAAGAAGTAGTGAATTAGCACACATGCTTACTTTGTTGTCAAGATAATGATGATGAAGATGACAAGTAACATTTTAGATTGTACAAACTCCTTGAAGTAGGTCTTTATTTGATCTCATAACCTTGTGGAGACTAGAGTACAGGAGATTTCAAATAAAATGTCATTGACAAAAATCATTTCCATCTCAAGATTCTGTTATCTCTGTGTCCGTGTAGCATTCAAGCACACACTAGACTGAGTCTCCAAACCAGGTCATACATCTACACACTAGACTTGGGAAAGCACTAACCCAAAGAAAATTGTGTTAATCAACAAATATATGGTTCACTTTTTTAAAAAACTGATTTTTTTTAACTAATGGCAATATTATCTGACTCTTTCACACTTCTTTTGCCTTTCTGGAAGTCAAAGGCAGATACAACCTTAGTCTGTCTTCCAGGGAAATCTCCTGCCCCTACACAGGGAGGTTTTAATTAAAATGGTGATTAGCGCAGTGTTTGGAAGGGGACTTATAAAAATGCTTCATTCATTTTGAGCTTTCTTTGGAAATGTTAATGCCAATGTTTGCCTAGCACAGCAGTATTCCTGAGAAAAATGTCCAAATATTTAAAGGCTGACTTCCTTTGGCTTTTGATTCTTAAAATAGAAAATAAATTGATGGGTTTTCACAGTCAGTTAGCACACAAGTGGAATTGTTCTTTGGAAATGATTAGGTTTTTTGGTTATGGGGGGATGTGTTGGTGGGAGATACATATGATAAAGCTGTCATAGAGACCACCAAGAAATGCCACTCATTAACTTTTCCTGTTTTCCCAAGGACAGGTTCAGTATTTTCTCTCTGC
>CAJQZJ010010085.1:6658592-6677257 GCA_907164525.1 Lophiomys imhausi | reverse complement strand
GGGGCTGAGGGGGAGGAGGGTGGAAGGGTGGGACTGGAGGGGGGAGTAGGGACGGGATTGTGATTGAGATGTAACTTGAAGAAATAAAAAATAAATTATTAAAAAAAAAGAATAAAGCTCCTGGCAAAGCTCTGTGTGCAGATTTTACTGTGGGCAAAAGTTGTGGGTTTTGTATGGAGTTACTTGGATAAAAACCTGGGGGAGGGCAAGATGGTGGCCATCAAGTAGGATGCATTTCTATCGTCAGGAAGACAGATTGGACAACAGCAGAAATATACTCCTGCTGAAGACAGTTTGTGAGGCGCAAGCATATCTGGGCTTGCTCAGCAAAACAATAAAGAACTTGGTACTGAAAATATAGACACTGGAGTATCGGAGTCACCAGACATGGGCACGGAGCACTTCCTGCCAGCCGGGAGACTGCACTTCCTCTTTATGGGATCTTTCAGGAATACAGCTGGAGGTCCCAACCTCCAACCATAGGACCTCCTGAGTCTGCAGCACCTGTGCATGGGCTAGGCGTGGACACCCAGGAGCATACCAGCAGAGCCACTACATGGTAAGACTGAGGAACTCTCCCTGAGATATTCAGTATGGCAGCGGCAGCATCTAGCTGACTGGCTAAGGCAGCTTCTGACAGTGGGATCTAGCTGGCAGGAGCCAAGCTTCCCTGAGCCCAAGCACACTGTGGGCAGGATACAGAACACAATTTGGAACTCCCTCCCCACCTCACCTGACTACAGGGGGTCTGGTAAAAGTCCCTTCCAGGCAGGCTGCATTGGACCATTGCAATACAGGCAGGGAATCAGTGAATGAACTCCATATTGGATCTCCTGGCTCCACCTCCTCTGCCTGGCCCCTAAGCTGCCCACCCCCCACCCCCGCTGTGCAGGGCACAAAAGCACTGGTTCACAGAGTTTCAAAATGAGAGATACAGACTGGCTCTAAGACTCCTCTGAGAGTGGATTGAGAAGACCATAGTCACAGCCCTGACACCGTAGCTACAGGGGGTCTGGTGGAAGGCCCTGTCTACTCAGGCAGGCTGCACCAGAGCACTACAATTCTGGCAGGGAAAAGGCGATGAGATTTGATGAGTGAATTCCATACTGGAACTATCTGCCTGTGCTCACTTCAGCAGGGCACTCAGTCTACAGACCCAGCCTAGTGCATTCAGATCTCCTCCCAGAGCAGTGAAATGGTCCTGGACTGGGGCGTGCTACCTGAGGGGACAGACAGCACCTGACCACAGAGCCTCTAACTGAGAGGCACCCTCCGCCCTGACCCCCACCCCCAGTCCAAGAACTGGAGACACTTTGCAAACTCAAGGCCTACACCAACTTTGGGAAGGCTCTTATTCTACTGACTGGGGTCTGAAGCAGTAAAGCGGTTCTGAACTATTGCATGCAACCTGAGCAGGTGGTTTGCTCCCACCTGAAGAACTTCTGACAGAGAGGCACAGGGTGATCCTGAACACCCCCCCCCCCAAAGAAGAGCGTGGAAGGGCCACAACCAAGTCTTGATACCCTTGCCACAGGGAAACTGCCAGAAGCCACATAAGTGCAGGCCAACTACACTGAAGCACAGTGATTCTGGTGGAGAAAAGGCAGCTGAGCATCCCTGATTCCAAACACTGTCCACAGGGTGTGAATTTCAAATCAGATCTCCCACACTGTACCTGCCTTGCCCATCAGCTGAATACCCAAGCTACAACACAGAGAGCTCTGACTCAGGAGCAGTGAAACAAGCCCAGATCATTGCTCATTGCCTGGGTGATGTGGGCTGTACCAGAACACAGTGCTTCTGGCTGGCTACAAGTCGCACATTGAACCTGAGAACCCACTGAGAGCAGCTTGGGAGGACCACAATCACAGTCCCAACACGTAAGCTGCAGGGGAGCTACAGCTTCAGCCAGAAGTCTGTAGCCTACCAATCTGCACCATCATTGCTACAAACACTAGTTGGATCTCAGGAACCTGCAGGCAGGAAAACCACATCCCATGACAACCTCTGACCTGAGTTCCCAATTGGGACACAACAGGAAGGGGTGAGCTCTGGGAGACACACTGAGAACAAACCTCCACACAAGGCCCCATACAGCTGGTTGGGAAAAGATCTTCACCAACCTCACATCTGACAGAGGGCTAATATCTAAAATTTACAGAGAACTCAAGAAATTAAATGCCAAGAAACCAAATAACCCAATCAAAAAAAATGAGCTAAACAGAGAATTCACAACGGAGGAATCCCTAATGGCTGAGAGACACTTGAAGAAATGCTCAGCATCCTTAATCATCAGAGAAATGCAACTCAAGATGACTCTGAGATTCCATCTCACACCTGTCAGAATGGCTAAGATCAAAACCTCAAATGACAGCACATGCTGGTGAGGATGTGGAGAAAGGGGAACCCTCCTCCATTGCTAGTGGGAGTGCAAACTTGTACAACCACTATGGAAATCAGTCTGGAGATATCTTAGAAAACTTGAAATAGCTCTACTTCAAGACCCAGCCATATAACTTCTGGGTATACATCCAAAATATTTCTCACCAAACCACAAGGATGTTTCCTCATCTATGTTCATAGCACCCTTATTTGTAATAGCTAGAAACTGGAAACAACCCAGATGTCCCTCAACTGAAGAATGGATTAAAAACTATGGTACATCTATACAATGGAATACTACTCAGCTACCAGAAACAAAGAAATTGTGCAATTTGCAGCCAAATGGATAGAACTAGAGAAGCTCATCCTGAGTGAGCTAACCCAGACTTGGAAGGATGCACATGGCATCTATTCACTTATAATCGGATTTTAGCCATATAGTACAGCATAACTATGCTACAGCCAATGCACCTAAGGGAACAGGAACATAGACTTTTTTACCTGTCCATAAAACACTTTTCCCTAGTGGTGCTGCCTTGTAGGGATCCAATGTATGAGGTGGCTTTGGCCCTCATTTGACTGCTGATATGTAGGGACACTCCACTATGAGGAGTGGGTTGGAAGGAATGGGGGTAGACAGTGGGAGGGCAGGACTGGGAGGGGTGGAAACAGGGTACTATAACAGAGATGTAACCTGAAGTAATAAATAAACATTAAAAAAGAAAAACCTAGGGGATTGTGTGCATGGGAAGGCAATGTTCACAGGCAAAAAATAAAAATAGATGCATAATAAAACATTTAAAAACACCAGTGTGTAAATAGCAATGTGACAAGAAGAGCACACTCTTTGCAACTCATTGCTGTAGGACCATCAACAAATAACCTGAGCTCAGTTTCTTGGTCTAGAAAATGGCAATAGTATTGTCATTTAAATGAGAGTCTTAGGTGAGAGCCTAGAGCACCAAGATGTCTGGCACCCAGTGGGTACTCAATGCATGGCAGAAGTCATACTCGGGATATTGCTGTTAAATCAATTCCCTGATACAAATTTACAAACTCTTAACTAGCAAAGTCAGCTTCGTGTTTAAAAAAGAAAAGTACCTCTCAGCCTTACCCTAGTCCTCATGGACCATTCAGTTCTCTTCCAGTTTTGTTCTTTCCCTCCTATCTAGACACAGTGTTTTCTAAAAGTGGTTCACAGCTTACATAAGCTGTTCATTCATTATCACCATTACAACTCGATTTTCTGCCTCTAAAACATCACCAGGGTCACCAAATACCTTCTTGCCCCCAAACCCAACTGACACTTTTCTTTACTCACCATATGAAATTCCTCAGCAATCATTAATGTGTTTAATCTGAACCTTCATCCTTTCTTGGCCACTGCGACTCTCTCTTCCCTACTCTTCTCCTTACTTCTTTTTGTATTCCTTCTTAGTGTCTCCTCATGTATTTCCTGCTCCACTAACCTTTCTGTGCATGCCTCTAGGTTACTTCATCCATCTCACAGCCTCCACCCTTACAGCACCAATGCCTTCCCAACTCATCTTCACAGCCTGGGAGAGAGCCATCTAACACACCCTACCTACAGGCACCCAAACTCCCAAACTCAGTAGAACAAAAAAACAAACAAAAAAAAACTCCTCCCTCTTTATACCCCACCTCTCCTTTTTTTGACCCGTTCACCATCAACATGTGTGTACAAACTTGACCCTCATCTAATGTACCCTGTTTTCTTACACATGAGGACACAGCAACTCCTAAGGAGAATGGCCACCATTTCCACTGTTAGAAATGACTATCTCTGCAGGAGTTTCTTCCCCAAATCATACTTCTGTGCCCACACATATGTAACCATTTAACTAACTTTTCAGCACTCAGGAGATGTCCATTAGCCACTGAGACGTTTGTATCATTTCACAGGAGCTGCATGTATAGGGTGAAAAGCCAATGGTAGAGTCGAGCAGAGAAGTAGTTATCAAACAGCCAGCCAGCCTCATAGACTATGTGTAGGACAAGCTCCTAGACACTGGACACCCAGGACAGTGTTTTCAAATCTGTGCCTCTGCAACATGATCTTGTCCCATGTCATGGGCATAGCTGACACTGGTGTTGGCTCCACAAATCCTAGGGACCCTGTCCTCCTGTCCCTCCCTTGTACTTTCTGCTCATGGTTACCTCTCCTTCCAGTTATGATATATTCATAATATAGTATCATTCCACCGTTTAAAAGGAATTTGATACACAGCTGAACCTTGAAGATATTATGCTATGTGAAATAAGCTAGTTGCTCTTCCTGAGGATCCTAGGGGAGTCAGACTCAGAGCATGGAACTATGGCTGTCAGAATGTAGAGAGGCCAAGCAAAGTGTGGAGTGGGGAGTTACTTTCTTACTAAGAACAAAGGTGAAGGTGGATGGTAATGATGGCTGAGCAACATAAAGCAAAGAACTGCATACTTTGCAGCAATCAAAATGGAGAAATCGTCACATGTTTATATGAATACATTTTTAAATGCCTCAGAGCTGAGCAACGTATCATGGGGGTGGGTAGGCTAATATAAACCCCCTTTCCCTTGTAAAAAGATTATGGATAAGAGATTTCCTGTGATGAAGAGGTTTCTAGAACCTAGAGAAAATAGTGAGCGCTTTCTACCCTCCTCACTCTGTCACGTCATACTCTAACGAATGTCAAAGTTAACAAGCCAGTAGAATGGAGAGTAGGAAGTAAAACCACAATAGGAAAGAAAAGAACGTCTTGGAGCATCTCACACCACAGTGTGCAACTTTAATGGAACTGGAAGTTTGAGAAAAATATCCTGGACTAGACATATTACTAAATAAGAACGTGTTTCACAATGCCCCAGAGGAAACAGTATCACTGTGAGAATCACAAGGCTGTATCTAAATGTTAACCAAGAGTAAGAATAAGTAAAACCAAATAAATTTACAAGAACAACAGTGGCTGAGAAAAGGGAAACTACTTTTCAGTGACCCTCTGTATTCATCAAGCTGTATTTGTAAGGGTTCTTAAAACAAACAAACAAAAAACAAGTGGATAACAGATGGGTGGGTAGAGAGATGGGTGGACAGATGGACAGATGACAGACATATGATACATAAGTAGAGGATACACAGATGCATAAATACCTAGGCACTGGCCAGGATTGGTTTATTCTATTGTGGAAGCTAAGACGTCCCATGAGCTGCCTTCTGCAAGCTGGTGACTCAGAAAATCTGAGGCTGTGACTGAGTATGAGTCTGAAGGTCGATGTATGTACGATGCATCCCACCCCAACAGCAGAAGTTCAAGCAACAAGACAGGAAGCAAAAGGAGAGGATTCCTCCTTCCTCCGCCTTTGTTGCTGATGCCGTTCTGCACTGGCGCTCAACATGCTGGATGATGCCCACCCACACTAGAGAAAGACCCACTCTCCTAGACCCACCAACTCCAATGCGCTCAGCCAGCATTTCCTCTGGGTCTAATTGATCTGCTCCAATTGGCACATAAAAAATTGACCTTCATTTCATTTTGTGGTTGAAAATTTAAAATGTTTTATTTATCCCAGCTGGACCTCTACCTCACTATGGAGCAGTGGCTGGTTTTGAACTCCTAATCCTCCTGCCTCTGCTTCCAAACTGCTGAGATTTCAAGCGTTACTGTCACGTCCAATTCTGAAATCTTTATAACAAGTTGTGACAAGTGTCACATTAGGTTAGGAACACTGCCTTTCGTCCTTAATGTACTCTTAAGATAGGTGCAGTACAAATAGCTAGCAAGCTGCATTGAAAGGCAGCTTAAAACAAACTCAGTCCCTGCAACCACAAACTTGTACCATCAAGAATAGTAACAGGAACCACATTTGATATCTTACTTTCATATTTTTACCCATCATATCTCCACAGCTCTCTGAGCAAGTAAAAATAGTACCAGTTGAGATCATTTGAGTCTAATGTGTCTCCCTAAATAGTACAGTGAGGCTCAGAGAAGGTAATGAGTGAGCACCCTGCAACGTGACAGACCTCACAAGGATCCCACATGAGGATTTCCCACAGGCACACATGGAAACTGAAAATAAAACGGCATTTCAGAGCCAACCCTACCAAAATAGTATTCTCCACCTGTACTGCGCTGCCAAGAGGCTTCCCTCATACATTTGCCTTCCATGTTTTCTATAGTTTGCTGTGTCGCCTGCGTTACACCTTGAGAGGCTCCAAGTGAACCGAGGTGAGAGTCTGGAGAGGTTCTTCTGCTTAGCAAAACTTCAATTCTCTCCTGAGCAACCATCCCTATGTATCGCACCTATTTACAGAAGCATTTTACAAACTCTACTGAGAGTGATCCACCCCTGGAAACTTGTTGAGTGTGCATCCTAGTCTTGACAGCAAGTTGCTTTGCTCAGCCATGGAACTCACATCTTTGAAACATGCATACTGCACCTCCACACTCAACACCCACCAACCTGCCCAGCAATCCCTCCTAGCCAGGAAGCCCATAGGCGCTACACTGTGTCTCCTCACAGTTTCCCTGCCACTGTGCCACTGCTGTATCTCTAGCAGTCCCCAGAGAAACAGTAACAAGCACATTGAAATTTCAATCCCCCATTCGTCAAAGCCTAGCCAAACTCTGAGTTCTCGTCTCTCAGAAAGCCTTTTCTCCAGCTCACAATGAAAAATAATACCTCTTTCCCCAAACAGCAGAACCACAGATTCACAGTCTTCCACTGTACAAAATATTTACTCCTCTCTTCGTTTCATACCTCCTAACTGGGTTGAAAATAACATGAAAGCAAAAAAAAAAAAAAAAGCTTTCCCTTTGGGAATTCTCCACTGATACATACAGCAAGCTGCCATAAATAATTATCAAATGAATGAATGAGTGAGAACAAGAACAGAAACAGTTATCTTGTTTTCCCATCAATAGGATGTGTTGAGTTTGAGCTATATAATCCATCCTAAAAATTACATCTCAGGAAAAAAAAAATAGGTGATAAGCACTGTGCTCCGCTCAGCCATGCGTACACCAGACACCCTTCTTATCACTGAGTCGGTCCCACCACTGATTTCTTTGACCTGCCTGCATTCTCTCTGCTTCTGCATGATGCCCTAGTGACAGGTGGTGTCTGTCTAAGCTTACTATTGCTCTTCTTTGCATTCTTTCAGTAGGCACTCACAGTCTACTACAATCTACTACAGACATCTCATCATCCCTATCTCACCCTTGAGGCTTTCAACAAAAGAAAGAGTTCATTGCAAGGTGATAATGCTAAGGAGAAACAAATTTCTTCTAAAACAAATTCAGTCTTAATGCTGAAACTCATTCAAAATATTTACCTTCCAATCAATTTCTCAAGTAGAATAAATAAGGTTAATCCTAGGGACCTCTGTTTTCAATATAATACACTTTCCTACAATACGTAAGTTGGGTTTCACCCTTGTTATATTTGAAATCTTCTTTGTGAGGTACAAACACAAAATACATACCAGGCCTTCCCTAGAGCATTACCCATTTGATAAATGTATGCGTCACCTCTTGACTAGTCACTCTTCCCTTGCTGTTTATTTATTATTCAGTAAGATAAATATTCTGACCACACCATCACAATCTAAGAAAACATCCCCACGTTTCAGGGAAGAAGTTCTAACTGCAAGCTACCCTTCCCCACTGTACTTGGAGCCTCATTTCCTCCTTGCACGAGCTAGTGTTCAAGTCTAGACTAGGGCTCCAGGGTCCGAAACTCATGGGCTTCCAGGAGCCATGTAAGTATGGCAAATGACTAGAGTGGTGTACTAGAGTGGTGTTTGGCTATCAGAACATCAGGAAGAGGGAAACACTGGAAGAAACTCGCAAACTGGTCTGCTCCCAAGGGAGAGTGAAGCTGCTGCTTTACTCCACCCCTTGGCCATACAGGAACATGAGCTCTATGCCTGACACTTCTCCAAAGCAACTGGGAACCATGGCTCATTATTGGAATATTACTTAAGACTCAATTCCAGGGGCTGGAGAGATGGCTCAGCGGTTAAGAGCACTGCCTAGTGCTCTTCCAAAGGTCCTGAGTTCAATTCCCAGCAACCACATGGTGGCTCACAACCATCCACAATGTGATCTGGTGCCCTCTTCTGGAATGCAGGTGTACATGCAGATAGAGCACGCATATTCATAAAATAAATAAAATAAATCTTTAAAAAAAAAGACTCAATTCCATGTATTATTTTTTTCTATCTATAGGCAGGTACTGGCTGAACTCATCCAAGCATGTCTAAGCCAGGGGAGATTATGGGTCAACACTTTGCAGCCTCTGACTTTGGTGCTCTTTTTATTTGTTCCTAATGTAAAATTCTGATTTGTCCTTGGTATTTATTTGATAAGCAAGAAATTTTGTATTTTACCCATTTTTTGATACACTTTGGTGGAAAGAAATTAGATAAAATGGCACGGCAAATAAAAGAAACCCCCAACTTTCCCCTTAATGTCCCATGACTTCAGGCAAGTGGCTTAGCTTCACAGAAGCAAACATTTTCATCATCTATAAAATAGGATTAAGTCCTCCAACTCAGAAGGTCATTCATTGTGTTATTGGAAAGAGATTATGTTAATGGGAGAGTGTTTGAACTCTAAAGCACTGATCAACTGTCAGAAATGATGGCTCTGTTGACAATCTTCCCAAAAATCAATTAGAAGAAAAATTAACCAGCTTTTGGGATGGCAGACCATCATTTACTGAAAAAGAAAGGAAAGAAGGGAGGGAGGGAGGGAAGGAAGGAATCCTTTGAACTTTGAGTAGTGATCAACAATTACAATGTTGCAAAATGTATCTAAATCTTCATGTTTATAGTTCAGACAGTGTCTTGGCTGCCTTTGCACACCCTGGCACTGGAACTGCCCAGCCTAGTAACCAAGCCATCCATATTCACTCAACCTAAGGTATCTAGATTCTGTGAGATATGTGCCTACAATTTTTCAACTCAGGATTTAGGATGACTCACAAAGACTTATTACCCTAATTAGATTCACATGCTATGAGGAAAGTTGAATAATTTCCTTAGCTCTAGGCAGATGGAGGGTGCCACGCAACAAAACGTGATCTCTCCTGCTGGTACCTCCACACTTTGAAGTTGAACCAGGAAGTATTGATCCTATCCAAATCTCCTCCTGGAGGTTCTAGATTTGCTACTCCCAACTGTTCTGAGAAATGTCTCTACTAAGCACAGATAATCCTTAGCCTCCTCCAGTTAACCCTGGGAGCAATTAAGTAATGTTGTGTCTATTCCTAAGGCTCCTCACTCGGAGAAGGTCCTCCAGTTTGTATAAACCAAGCACTTCATAGGTTAAATTAAGCAAGTCCATAAAAACAGCTTAGACCAAAGTCTGATTTTTTTAAATGAAATAACAATACAACATCATAGGTTTTATAGGTCACAGTAAAAATATCACAACTACTCTGTATGGTCACATGAGAGGAGACAGAACCAATATCTAAATGCTGTGGGATACCAAACAAAAATAAAACTTTCACTACCAAAACAGGGAAACACCCATAAGTTTGTCTAGTCTTTGCTTAGACTCTTCTATTCATTCTACATAAAGTGAGCTACTTTAGTATCAGGTGATATTCAACTGCTGGTGAAGAATTATTCTCATGAAAATAGTTGCCAAATAGAACTAACAAAATACTGTAGAGTGCTCTACCAAGGTACTTTACTCTCTTCTCAAAGCTATCCCATGAGGTGACTGTTTCATTTCCCACTTCCCCAGTAATGAAACTGCAGAACTGGCTTAGCATCTGTCTCACAGGAACAGAGGGGCACACACGGGCAGTCAGATCCCAGCGTTCCCTGTTCTCTCCCCCACGTCCACTAAAGCAGGCAGCTAGCCATGCTTTACACACATGAATTCCCACATGTCTCCAAAATCCCAGAGCCCCTCTGGATTGGACACTCGCTACACTTTCACTAAATAGGGTTCATCAGAATAGTGAACGTTTTTAGAGTTTAGCTGAAATGAATTCCATTTTAAAGTCAAAGAAAAACTGGTATAGAGTCCCACTTGCCAGTCTCTTAGTTTCGATTAAGACTATAAAATTCACTTAAGATATTAATCAGGCAATAATGGGCCCATTTCTAGAGCAATGCACAATTTTAGGTAGAATAAGTCATTTTTCTGGTAGCTTTATTGGGTCTCTGTAGATACATCCAGCTTTTTCTTATAGTTAACTTGAAATACAAGTCTGTTTAACAAATTTAGCACCCTATATTACGGACCACCTGAGAACAACTACTAAAATGAAAGAACCCCATTATTTGAAACTACAAATACTTAACAGGAAGAAACTGTGAGCATGATACTATTTCTTTTCTTTTAATAATTTATTTTTTATTTCTTCAAGTTACATCTCAATCACAATCCCCTCCCTACTCCCCCCTCCAGTCCCACCCTTCCACCCTCCTCCCTCCATTCTCTTCCCTCTTTTTTTAGTTTAAGGTATTTCTTCTCCCCCCCCCCAACAGCTCTCCCTTTCTGTCCAACAAATGGTTCTTTCTCTTATAACAATATATACAATACAAAACAACGGAAATAAATAGGCCACAATTATGAGAGTTATATGGCTTA
This sequence comes from Lophiomys imhausi, assembly GCA_907164525.1. Taxonomy (NCBI): domain Eukaryota; kingdom Metazoa; phylum Chordata; class Mammalia; order Rodentia; family Muridae; genus Lophiomys; species Lophiomys imhausi. The sequence goes on along the minus strand of CAJQZJ010010085.1, from coordinate 6,666,266 downwards.
GCATACATTCCCAATGTCCAGTCAATATGTATTTGGCACCTGACTTTAACATTCTACTATCTAACCATCTCCATAAGTTTAAAGTTCTATATCTAACTCAGCTTCCATCCTAACTTGCATCACAATTTTAAAAACATCTTCTTAGATCGAGAACACCCTCCTAATTCCTAAACAACTCAAAATTTAACTATGAGACTCTAGCTATCTATTCTTCAACCACCTCAGAGACCTGAAAGGGATAAATATATCTGAGTATGTAGGAAGTGTAGGGCCCACAGCTTCCAAAACTAAGAAATGACATACCAGTGGCTGTCTGGACAGTTCCCATTTTCTCTCCATACATTACACCATCAATCTTCAGCCATTTGGCCCCGTTTCTCTGACAGACATTGATTGTAGAGCAGGAATTATGAAGGACTTGCCTATCCTGTCTTGGCAGAGCTAGGCTGTCGACTTACCTGCTTCCAAGTTTTGTCCTGTTTGGACAGCAGTCTGTCTACAGTTGAATCAAGAGTTTTTTCTTGCCAAGAGAAAGGCTTACCACCAATTCATCCATCTCCCACTGGAGATTCTTCGATGCTCATCTTCTACTTGGAGTAGAATAGGGGTGCTGTCAGGAGTTGACATGTCTCAATATCAAAAAATCTTAAGAAAACATCTTTCTGCAGATCTCTTGAGGTTTTTGAAGATGCCCTATCTCTCTCTTATATTTAGATAAGCAACTGTTGCTTGTCTCTTAGCAACTTGATTTCTGAGTAGCTTAGAAAATAACTGTGATAGACTGTCATAGTAACTAACAAAGTGATACGCTTGCATGACTATTAGTTTCCATTTCTTAATTATCCTAAACAGTTTATGACGATTGGTAGCAAGAGGCCAAAACTTTACATTTCATTTTTAAGCATTACTAGGTACAATACCTTTAAGAAGTGTTACCCTTAATTTTGTATCAATATACAAAGATCAGTACCAAGGTAGCCCAATACAATCTTAATTTTGCATCAATATACAAGGGTCAATACCATTGTGGCCAAATATAATCTTAATTTTGTATCAATATATAAAGATCAATACTGATGTAGTCCAATACAATCTTAATTTTGCATTAATATACAATGATCAATACCAATTTAGCCAAATATAATATTAATTTTGTATCAATATACAAAGGTATAAGGCCATATTCAATAATCTGTTCTTTTTTCTTGATCTTTCCTATACTATGTCTATGTCCCATTTTTTCTCAAGTCTGTTCACTCCTACATGACACTATTTCTATTGAGCACCTGATAAAGTGTATTTCAATATGCTACTTTAAATACTTTTTTCTTAATATTGAAGGTGATTTTATGAAATAACTTCCAAATCTTGGAAAGTAATAGCCAGTCTCTGCTGAAGGTTCTCTCCCTCACCTGAACATTGCCCCCCTATGGTGCTAAAATCAATTAGTTTCAAATGTTTTAAAATAGCCAATGTCTTCTCATTCTAAATCACCACAAGATATAAAGAAAAAGTTAATAAAAGGAGTCAAAAGAGATTTTTGTCTCCTCACCTGTCCACATGACTTTAGCTACGAAATCATAGAAAGTAAAACACATTTAGATTTTAAAAAACTGGAAAGTACCTGTTTTTCACAGATCTGCCTAATCACTACACTTACTAATAAAAAACAACTCCAAAATCCACCAAAGCAAGATGTGTTCCCTGATAGCAAAGCAGATGGGGTATAACTAACATTAAGTACCATGGGTAGCCGTGTTCCAGGTAGCTTCTCTTGAAGGGATATGAAAGATGTAACTGATAAGGGAAAATCAGAAACGCAGAAGCACAGTACAAGTTTAACCAGAGGCCATGCTGAGAGCGGTGAGCACGATGTCATGATGCAAATTTACTGTCACCTCATCCTTCTGTACTACTTTGTACATTTGTACAGTAGATCCATGTGTTGCAATAAAAGCTAATAGATGCATAGGACTGGAGTGTGTGCTGGCCTAAAGCTGTGAATCTAACTTACAAAACAACCAAACTTCTATCTTCACACAACTGTTGACATTCCACCCACATCCCTACAGCCCTCGTTGCCCAGGATACAATTTCTTTAAAATGATATATTTTTTTAATCTCCTATCTGCAGTGCCTAGCACAGGGTCTGTCGATGATAATAACAACATTCCATCCTTTCCAACTGCAGGTTCCATGCCAATTTACCTTTTTTTGGGGGAGGGGGGGGAAGCTTCTTTGTTCCTTAAAAAAACCTGCTCATGCTAAATTTTTAAATGAGTGAAAAAACGTGTTAAATTATATATTTGCAAATTATACTTTAAATGAAATAGGTTCATTCTTGCAGGAAGCTCTTCAAGGACACATGTTAGGGCCCATGTCAAATATAAAGTGGCATATTAAAGTTTATACACATACAAATCTCCATAACTAATTAGTACCCAGAATACCCAGTAGCTTTCAAACTTTTGAGACTCATAAAACTCTGGAAATAGAATTTATGTTAAATTGAGGAGGAATAAGAGTTGTTCTGATACTGGATAAAACAGAGAGAAACCAAAACTCAGAAAAAAAAAAACAAACAAAAACAAAAAGTGAAAGCAAAACGTTAACTTTCCAGGAAAATATGGAAAGATTTAAAGACGGCTAAAGGTCATTTTCATTTCTCTTCAGCAAGCACCCAGCTGTCCTTTGAGGCTATGCACTTAGACTTGACAGGAAGACCTCATTAAAAGTGGAAATAATGTGAAGACAGAAACAAAATCAGAGAGGCATACTCTCTTTCTCTTTTGTTGTGAGTTTGGACTTCCATATATGTTCCTTAGCTAAAGGTCATCTCTTTTTCACGTAAGATGAGACAAATAAAATGTATCTGCTGATTGGAGAAGCCAAGCTGGATTAATGATAATTGTACATTTCTAGAGGTAAACAGAAACTGTGCATCTGATTAAACCATTACTCCCAGAGAGAGCAGAAAATAATAAGTGGTATTTAAAATGAAAACAATATTATAAAGTTGTCTTTCTAAAAGGGATCGGCATCTTTGGATGAGAATATAAATGGGGGGCCGGTGTGGTGGGGCACGCTTTTAATCCCAGCACTCAGAAGGCAGAGGTAAGCAAATCTCTGTAAGTTTGAGGCCAGCCTGGTCTACCAAGCAAGCTCATGACAACCAGGGTTCTGTTTGTTACACAGAGAGCCCGGTCTTGAAAAACTAGAATAAGAATAGGAGGAGGAGGAGGAGGAGGAGGAGGAGGAGGAGGAGGAGGAGGAGGAGGAGGAGGAGGAGGAGGCTGTAAGCAAAGATCTGAGTCTACCCAGAATCTCATAACTCTAAAGTTGTGAGTTTGGATGGAAGGTCTTGCTCTGTGGGCTCCTTTCACTGGTCAGTTTTCATAAATTCATTCTGGCATATCGAAGCTCCTTCCTACAATGATCAGCATTTCAAGTTCTCATACCCTTCTCTCCCCTTAAACATCAAAAACTCTAATCAAAATCTCTGTCTACTACAAGCAGGGGAAGTGTCCATAAGAATTGCTTACAGGCTACCTATATAGACACAGACAAAGGTGCAAGGGAACAACTTTTTAAAGGCATACAATTGCTTATCCTTGAGAACTTTTCCATCAACAATTTAGGTCAACAATTTAGGTAGTCCCAGCAAGCAGATAAAGCAGGTGTGCTTTTATAATTTTGCTGGGTTTGCTGTTTCCTTATGTAATATATCTTACAATCTGAACTTGTCTTCAATTTTTTCATGTAATTTTCTTGATGCTCTTTACTACACATTAGTAATTAGAAGTAAGTGATGATTCCCCAATTTCATGACCACCAAGAGCTAAGCCAGTCTTAATTGTCTTAATTAACATTGAAAGGTTATTGGGCCTCACCTGAGATTCTGTAGTGAACTGCTGCTGGCCTGATTTACTGTAGGTGCATGGAGGTATGGGTATTGATGGTTAGTGAACACAATTGTAATGTTTGCAAGCATTATTCACATAGCATTTAAAAAGAAAGAAAAAGATAAAAAGAAAGAAAACGATGAGGTTTAACTGTACTTGAACGTTCAGCCTCCAACATCATAAAATTTAATTTTTTCTTGTACTGTGCATGGAACATTATCCTCCAGGTCTCACGACTCTCCCTCCAAAACTCAGCTCCCACGTAACCCTGGACAGTGTTCTCTGGTCATTCATTATAAGCAAAGGCTGACCTTGGTTCATTTATCACCATATTACCCCACTTAATTTCTCAAGTTGAATGTATTGCTATTACATTTAAGATACCGTGAGTAGTAAATTTTAAAATTCATGTGAAACAGGGTCTGGCACGTAAGATCTCCACAATACTAGTTATTCTTATTTTGTTACCTAATATTATCTTTTCTATCTACTTTATTATTCTGCTCCCTATTATTTTCATTGCTGTTAGAATATTATATATACTAGCCCATTTAGGATTTGTGTTAGACATATAATATGCTCAAAATAGTTTATTAAATGATTTATCTCACTTTTCTCTCATAATTGTAATCACACACTGAACTCACATATATTTTTCCCATTTGAAATGAAATTTTAAATGTAATGTGATTGTTACTGGGAATCCAAGGTGAACTAGTATCCTGTGGGAAAAGCAAAGCATACCAATGGATAATTATATTACAACATGGTATGGAAACAAAAGAAAGCTATAAATAGAGTGCCATTTAAGAACAGAAATCACTCTAGCATTACCTCCATTGCTTGCTACAATTTCCCAGAAATGTAGAAAATCTGGCCTCCTTTCTGAAGCTCCTGATCCTCTCTCTGTCTTACCATGTGCAGGATATACACATTCCACACTCACCCTTCTTCCTTCCCCCTTACCGGTTCACACACTGTCCTCGGGTTTCTTCTAAACCATGGGATCACTCAAATTTAACCTCCTCTCTCCCCTCTGGTTCTTATACACTTTCTGACAGTCCAAAGACTCCAATGTCTACAGCATTTTTTTAATAATTTATTTTTTATTTCTTCAAGTTACATCTCAATCACAATCCCCTCCCTACTCCCCCCAACAGCTCTCCCTTTCAGTCCAAAAAATGGTTCTTTTTCTTATAACTATAAATATAATACAAAACAACAGAAATAAATAGGCCTCAATTATAAGAGTTATATGGCTTAGCATACATTCCAATGTCCAGTCCATATGTATGTTCTATATCTAACTCAGCTTTCATACTAACTTGCCTCATAATTTTGAAAATATCTTCTTAGATCCAGAACACCCTCTTGATTCCTAAACAACTCAAAATTTAACTATGAGACTCTAGCTATCTATTCTTCAACCACCTCAGAGACCTGAGAGGGATAAATATATCTGATTATATAGGAAGTGCAGGGCCTGCAGCTTCCAAAACTGAAAAATGACATACCAGTGGCTGCCTGGACAGTTCCCATTTTCTCTCCATACATTACACCATCAATCTTCAGCCATTTGGCCCCATTTCTCTGACAGACATTGGTTGTAGAGCAGGAATTATGAAGGACTTGCCTACCCTGTCTTGGCAGAGCTAGGCTGTCGACTTATCTGCTTCCAAGTTTTGTCCTTTTTGGACAGAAGTCTGTCTACAGTTGAAGCAAGGGGTTTTTCTTGCCAAGAGAATGGCTTACCACCAATTCAATCATCTCCCACTGGAGATTCTTCGATGCTCATCTTCTACTTGGAGTAATATAGGGGGTGCTCTACAGCATTTTTGCTCTATGGCGTTCAACATATGAACAAAGTAATAGTATTGGAACATAGAAAAGGGACTACGCTCTGAGGAAGTCATGAAAGGCCCCGCACATGACTGACACTTCTGTTTGTCTTAAGTGATAAATGGGAATCTCCCAAGGTAAGAAATTAAGATATTTTATGCTTTAGAGAGCATTGGATTTGGGGGGAGTCGTAAAAGTTCCAGCTGGGGTTGGGGTGCAAGGCTGAGAGGGTGGCAAGAGATGAAAGTAGAGAAGGTAGCTGGGATTCAAATCCAAGGGGACATGGAGGGGCCACATTGGGCCTGGGCTTTAATTGGAAAGCATATACAAGGAAGGGACCAGCATTACCAGAGTTGTTTTGGATGATGACACTCTTGCTGAAGGTAGAGAGCAGCAGAATGAGGCTGGGAGCAGAGAGAAGAAGCCAGGGTCAAAAAACGAGGTGCCGGTGTGGAGAATGGAGAGAAGAGTAATCAGGATTGTTTTGTTAGCAAAATATTCAGTCCAATGTTAATTTGATGGTGGCGCTTATTTAGATCTATTTGCTATGTGTCTTCACTTAACTTAATATTCATTAAAAACCTAAGATTCAAGCAACCCTCTGCACCCTCTGTAAATAAAACTAAATACACAGGGACAGAAGGCAATTTCAGTTGCAGTGTTTGGGCTTTTTCCAGGCAGAATTATGTACAATCCCAGAGGACCCCAGAAGCCGGATGTCCTCTAAGTACATAACAAATAGTATTCACCATGGGAGGATCACAGGTCAGGAAAAAGGAAAAGCAATAAGTCTAAACAACAACTAAATAAAACACCAACTGCGTAAAGAACTGTTCAGATTTGAGCAGAGAATATGATGTTGTGGCTACAGAGCAGTAAATAGTGATATATGTAAAAAGGAAAAGGATGAATGAAATGATAGCATATGAGCTGGAAGTACAGCTTAGTGGTAATGTGCTTTTCTAACATGAAGAAAGCCTATGTTCAATCCCTACCACAAAATATAATAATACAAAGTAAAATCCAACCGAGGGCATACTACTGCAAAATCAAAACTGCCGTTTCTTGCTGGGAATGGGGCAGACTGGGGAAGCTTTCAAATCAAATGACAACAGAGTTAGACCTAAAAGTGGAGTTGAATGGAAGGCCTCTTCAAAAGAGAGCAAAGACAGAGGTGGTGAGAGTGAGGAGGCTTTAAAGGCACACTGCTAGGCAAAGTCACAATATGCTCTGAACTTCAAGGACCCACCAGAGGCAGACTGAATCAAAAGGGTCATGCTCAGGGTCATGCTCAGAAAGTGTGAGTTGGCCGTGGCAATTCCAGCAGAATAAATGGACAGGAGCAAAGGGATCAAATGCAGAGTAGGAGTTAGGATGGAAACCAATGGACAGATAGGGAAGTAACTGTTGAAGTTAAAAACAAAGAAAGCACTGAAGTTCCCCGACCTCCCAAGAGGGGTTGACGACACCAGGAGAACAAGGCCCACAGAATCAACCAAGCAGGGCTCATAGGGGCTCACAGAGACTGAAGTGACAATCATGGAGCACGGCTCTGCACTTGATTCTCTACAACATATACGTTGTGGTTGTTAGCTTGGTGTTTTGTGGAACTCCTAACAGTGGGAGTAGGGGTGTCTCCGACTCTTTCACCTGCTCTTAGGACCCTTTTCCTCCTACTGAGTTGCCTCATCCAGCCCAGATATGAGGATATGTGCCTAATCTTGTTGCAATTTGTTATACCGTGCTCATATATATCCCTGGGAGGCCTGCTCTTTTCTGAAGGGAAACGGAGGAGGAGTGGATGGGGGTAGGGACTGAGAGAAGTGGAGGTGGGGGAAACTGTGATAGGGGATGTGTTGTATGAGAAAAGAAGGATAAATAGATAGATAGATAGATAGATAGATAGATAGATAGATAGATAGATAGATAGATA
>CAJQZJ010010085.1:6619410-6636712 GCA_907164525.1 Lophiomys imhausi | reverse complement strand
TCTCTCTCTCTCTCTCTCTCTCTCTCTCTCTCTCTCTCTCTCTGCCTAAGGATCAGGATGTAGCTCTCAGCTACTGCTCCAGCATCTGCCAGCATTCCACCATGCTTCCTGCTGTGATGATAATGAACTAAACCTCTGAAACTGTAATCAAGCCCCAATTAAATGCTTTCTCTTATAAGAGCTGATATACTCATAGTGTCTCTTCACAGCAATAGAACATGAAGACAGTAAATCAAATCTTACTGTCTCCTTAAAGTCACCTACTTTCCTCCATATCTTTTAAGTTCAACATCTCACCATGAACTTCAGTGATTTCCACATGAGACCTGATCTAAAATGTGTATAGTTCAAAGATGCATTGAAAAATTGGGTCTACATGTTGAAGCAAAAATTGCTTCTCATAACTGTATACATTAAAGACTCAAGCAAGTCTTTAGTAAAATTGTTGAAAATGGAATGAGCAACAAAAGATATCTTTGGGTTTTGTTTTGTTTTTTAAGACAGTATCTCATTTTGTATCTCAGACTGGCTCCAAACTAACAGCAGCTGCCTTCAAGGGATTAGATTTTACGTAAATGCCACCAAGCCTGATAAGATGTCATTTAGTAACTAGTATTTATTTTAGTTATAAAAATGAATAGTGCTGTTAGCTTCATGATAGCAAAGTATCTTAGTTTCTTTCCTGATGCTGTGGTTAAAACAGCCTGACAAAGGTGAGTTAAGGGAGAAAGGACTTAATTAGCTCACAGATCTAGGTCGCAGCACATCATGGCAGGGAAGTCACAGTGGCAGGAGCTCGGGGGGAGCTGGTCACATGGTACTCACATTCAAAAAACAGAGGGAGACAAAAAAATGAGAGATGGTCCTCGGCTTACCCTCCCATCTTACACAATCCAGAATCCCAGTTAGGGAATTGTGCTGTCACAGGGTCTTCCTGTGACAGATAACTGTTCAAGACAATCCTCTACAGTGTGTCCATTCCCCTGGTGATGCTAGATTCTGTTCAGTAGACAACACTAACCATCACAACTTTTGTCTTCCTTACAGTTGAATGGCGATTGGAAGACCTACGCTCGTGGGTGGGACCATTCGCTGAGCAGCGAGGTCCTGGAGAACCTGGAGAAAGTGAGCGCAGAGCACTAACATGCATTTGCTTGTCTCTTTCTGCTCCACGACTGTGGAGACAGCTGCCTCAAGCTCCCGATGCCCAGGTTCCATATTGAGTGGAGCGTACAGTGAACATAAGCAAAAATAAGCTCCTCCACCCCTAGGCTGCTTTTGTCAGAGTATTTCATCACAGCTACAGAAAAGAAACTAAGACATGAAGGAAAGATAAATCTTGCTCCTTTTTCATTCAAAATTCCAAAACCAGGTAGATGTCAGGAAACAAAACCACAAACTCCAACTTCAGTAAAAGGAAGAGGTAACTGTGATATGACATTTGAAGATGGAAACAAGATTCAGAAAACATTTTAACACAGAAAAGGAAAGTTAAAGCAATGTGCGCATGAGACATGGAGTACTCTGAGAGAAAAAAAGCTGTCGCTAAAACCAGACTGTCTTCAGTCGGTAGTGGATGAGCAGCCGCTGACTTACCCAGGACTGGAAGGACCTCATTGTAAGCAGTGAGCTAGCTCTGTGGTAACCCCAGGCCAGTACCGTGAAATCAACCCCAGAGAGAACATTTACACAGCCAACACCAGCCAATGCTACAAATTTGAATTTGATTTCTGGATTGGCTTTTGTTTTGGTTTTTGTTTCTTCTGTTGATGTTGTTTGCTTGACTGTTTTCTGGAAATCCAAAAAATATTTACCAGCATGTCTTAGATCCTAAGACCTAATTGTCACCACCCACTAGAAATATGACACTTATTCTACAGAGACTCAGGCGCAGCAGTCACTAAGGGGGGTCAGGGAGAGCAAATAAAAGGTTTTAGTACTAAGAAGAACATTTTGTGTCAAAAAGCCGTCCACTGAACACTGAGATCCTTCAAATCCACAATGTCAGCATTCTGCTTTTATTCCCCTCATAGGTGAATGAAGATTCTCCTCTGGGAAAATGAACTGCCTAAGAGGAGAAAGATTTCTATAGAATGATATTTATTTTGGGGGGCCATCAATAACAAAGAAAGCCACCTGAGTCATCTGCCCCTATAGTCAGTTAGTCCGCTATGCCTATCTACTCAGTTATGCAAAACCTAAAATATACATATCTGAATACCTTTCTGCAAGAAGCTACTATAGAATGTTCCCCACAAAAATAACATAATAAACAAACACCAATAAGAAAAAAATCACACAAGTACAATGGGCATTCCCATAGTGACATTATACCTCTGGCCCTGACAACACTTTGCACACTGAGACTCAGAGGCATGGTTCCAAGAAGCAGGAACTAAAAGGAACTGTGGGACTATCCGGCTGACCATGTGGAACACTTAGAGAGTTTATAGACTGTTTGGAGAATGTTGGAAGGCTCCAACAAAGAAAAGAAAATAGAGGATGAAACAAAGCAATCACTATCTCCATGTAAAAGTAACAACACAGTGAGGCATACGCTGGGGTCATACGGTAGAACTCAACAGTGGACCACATTTACAGAGTCCTAACTGTCAACGCAGAAGACCCAAGTCTCACCTCAAAAGGGATAAGTGGTAGTTTATTCTAGAGCCATGACCCCAGAACAGAGGTTCAGGTTACAGCAAATTCCACATTCCAACATGGTAACGGTCTGATGAAAATTTTATAGTAACAGAACAAAGAAAATCCTAATTCACAAGACTCTGTAAATACATTACTGGAAACATTAGGTAGGCAGAGTGCAGGAGAGCAGGGAAATCTTGCTATATATAGGTCTCGTGTGCTATTTGATGGCCTTCTTAGCCCTCTGGTTGGTAGATGTTACGGGTCTGTTTGTACATTTCAAAGGACCTACCTAATAGTCATAAGGATGAAAGATTCATACAGAAGAAGGTAACAAATGGTTATTAAAGGGCTAGAGATGAACCAAATAATAAGGCTCTGGACTTGCCACATTCAAACCTCTCCACATCATTGAAGTGCTAAGCAGTCAACCATCCTCACTGACTTGCTAACCAGTCAACCATCCTCACTGACTTGCTAACCAGTCAACCATCCTCATTGACTTGCTAACTAGTCCACCATCCTCACTGCAGTGCTAACCAGTCAACCATGCTGGGCAGGTTCAGTAAGGTGTGGTTCTTTCCAGAAACTTTCATCCAGATAGTAGTGTACTGTGAAAAGCTGAGAGTGGTGGAACACTCATATAATACCAGCACTGAGGAAAGAGAGGTAGGAAAGGCCAGTCTGAACTATGGGCAACACCCTCTCTCTCAAGAAACAAAACAAAACAAACAAACAGCCCTGAAAACTTTAGACCTAACTAATTACACTCGGGGAGGTGAGGAAAAGGAAGTGAATTTAATCATCAAAAGGTCATTGTTTCCACAAAAGGAGAGAAACACCAAAACAACAGCTAAAAACTGAGAGGGCTCTTCACGGAAGTGGGAGAACAGAGGAAGGAACACTATTTGGGGTTTTATGTAGCTTCCAGAAGTACTTTTACTTATAAGTTTCAGCACAAATACTGTAAATATTTCCTCAGTCATTTGATGACCGCAGTGTGTAGGAACTGCTCTGGTGACCCAGCACTGCTGGGGTTCCCACGCTGTGACAGCAGAACAAAGTTTCCCAATCAGGAGAGGGCCAGCTAAAACAGCTCCAATTAACTGCTTGGGTGTGTCCTTCACCAGTGCTAGAATCAAAGTCTTTCTAAGTTCCTGCTCATGAGACAACAGAACCTATGGTGAGTGTGCATTTATCTTTAACCGCAACCATATACTCACCAAATTTTTTGCTAGATGAAAACTTGTGCATACCTTTGGTGTTCCTGATTTCATAAAGAGGAGGCTTTTATAGGAGTTCTTCCTATTTTTTATTTCCTCCATTGAAACACAAATATAACCACTAGGACGAAAAATTACTTCATAATTAAAGGAAGAAATTACTAGGGGGCAGGGTAGAGACTAGAACAAGAGCCAGAAATCTTGATGGTTAAGGAAGAAATAAATAGGTCTTCTTAGAAGTTTGGTGGAGAAAAGATTAAATAAAGAAGAATAAATAACCCAATGACAGTGGTATAGGGGAAAGAGTTTTCCAGGTAGGATGATCTATGTTGCTCAATGTCCAAAGGAAAAGATGTAATTGAAAAAAACAAAGTTATGTATCTGTGCAAAGGGACCTTAGAGTACAGGGGTTTGCTCTCTGACCAGAACATCACTCAAGTCCTCTGAAATTAAGACAAGGACTAGCTAGGTAAACAATAGGAAATATGGAGGGCATTTGCCCATAGTATACACGTGAATGAAGACAGTCATTACCTAAGGGGAACATTCAGACCGTGACTTTTCAGCAGTGGGAAGAATCAAAAAGTACCATTCTCAAGAACAGATCATCAGAAGCCCCCAAAGGCCTTTCCATAGACCAGAGTAAGATTATACTGCACCAGCCATTCCCCAAAAACCACCCAGGGAGCCCATTAACAGCTGACTCATCCTGCACTCACTGGAGTATCTGAGGACAGAACAGGGAGATCTCCCTGGGTGATTTTGTAAGTAGCTAATCCTTGAGCTAATAGATAGGAGTTCTTGGAATAAAAGCTACCAGTGGGACTAAAAGTTAAGTTTGGAAGAGGTCATGTCTACTAATGTTATTTTCTCCAACAAGGGAGGGAAGGAGATAAAGAACGCTCAAAGTAGTTGTCAGTAACTGCGACTCACAGCAGCACTGAGCAGCTGTCCAACTCTCACCTTCTGCTTCCATGTGAAAGTCATTCAAACAACACACAGAATCTCTCTCTTTCTTCTTTTTTATAATTAATTTGTTTATTTTATTCTCTTCACAGCCTGATCGCAGCCCCCTTCCTCTTCCCTTCCCAGTGCAGTTTGTTCTTTCTCTTTCTTTTTATTCAACCAACTTTCAAACAAAAATAGCTTCTTCACATATAGCACCATCAGCTCAGAGCTCTTGGATCCCAGGACAATCCTGTGTGAGTAACGGTTGGGGAGTGGAGTTCTACTCTTTGGGCATTTTGCTCTAGACCTCAGGAGCTGCGTTCTTAAGTGTTTTTTAGATAATACATGTAAACATGATATATTTAAAGCCACCTTTATCTTGGCCCCTGGAATTCTTAGAGTGTTTTCACCAAGACACAGGTATCTCATAACTCAGAAAGTGATTAGTTCCTGCAGAAATATAAAGGATATTATTTTTTTAAGTTAAAAGTTCACATCAGCAAATATCTGCATCAAAAAGCAGCAGAGAAAATGGACGGAATAGGGGAAGGAATATGGGAGGGTGAATATAAGCAAAGTAAAATGATTCACAGGGATAAAAATATCATCAGAAACGAATTATTCAGTATGCTAAATAAAACAAGCCAGTTAGAGGCCATGTAATGCCACACACCAGCAATCCCAACACTAAGGTGGCCAAGGCGGGAAGAATGTGAGTTCAGAACCATCCTGGGGTGTCTCACAGTGAGCCTGATTTAAAGAAATAATAAAATATAGACATATAAATAAACAAATTGATTATATTTAAATAAGTTGATCATAAACGAATACTAAAAATGATACAAAATGCAAAAATAAGTAATATGTATAAATACTTTAGCTAGGTCTCCGCAAGTAGACACTTTCTTAAACACTGTTTTGCAATAATTTGCTCCAAAGCCACATATGCTATCAAAATAGAAATCACAGTAGTTAAAACTGAGCATAAAGACAGAAAACTGAAGAGGCTATTAGGGCACAATTGAAATGTTGCCCTGCTGGGGTGTAGCACAGTATGGCGGCAGAGATCTTTCATCACTAAAATAATAGTTCCTTCACCCAGGTGCAGCCTGCGGTGGAGCCTAGTGAGTGAAGAAATGCACACACAATCAATTTAAGAAAATTACAAAGGCAGCTGATCCATAGCTTCATAAAATAATCTGTCACAGAGCAGTGTTATGGGAGGCAGCCAGCTGTTTGGAGGCCTTAATGAAAACCGCCAGATAAGTGGCTTTGTTTCAAAACTCAGAAATTGGCCTGATTAAATCAAGGAATTTCTACCAGAGGTTGATACCATCTGGAAAGCCTAGCCTTGTTCTGAAAACTGAAAAGCAGTGCTTCGGTCAAGAAATTCCTTCACTGTAAGTCACCACATTTTAGTCAACTTAATCAATGAAGTGTCGATTGTTTCACTCCATTGGCTTTCTGAAAGATGTGTTCGAGTTCCTTTGATTTGTTTTCATTAAACGGAAGAAGAAAAGTATGCTGCATGCAAAATTGTATCCAAAACCCATGCTCTCCATTTGAAACTATATGATCTTAGACATATTCACTCGGTTTTTAGACCTGAATATTGTACTGTTAGGCATATATATATACAACAAGCTCTATGTCTTAAGAATAGTGCTATATTTTCACTTGTACCATTAAGAATTACAAGCTTTAAAGCAACAGTAGTCAAACCTGGGTACCTACCCATTAAAAACCACCCTGGAATCCTTGTAAGCAAGCTAACACTGACCACAGGTGCCTGGCCACTGGCCTGTGGAGTCGTCATTTTATGCTAAGCTACTCAATTGGGTCTAAGCAGCAAAGTTTCAGAGTATTCCTGAGGGCACTGACTCCCATCTTGACTATGCATTACAATCATTTAGGCCCAGAGCTGTTAGGAATATTAATGCTAAGTTGAAAACTCAAACTGCCATAGGCTGAATTGCCTTTCTCAACAATTTTTATGTTATTCAAAAGGAAAAAAAAAACTTCATATGTTGAAATCCTCATCCCTGTACCTCAGAATGTGATCTTATTTGGACATTAGTTTTTTAAGATAAAGTGAAGTATAGTGACTGTCTTAATAAGAGGAACTCAGGACACAGGTGCAAATAGACAGGAGATGATCGCAAGAACAAATCATTTTCATTTCTATAAGTGAAGAAAAGAAATGTGAGAAGAAACAAAACCCACTGAGACCCTGACTTCAAGCTTCCAGAGCTATGAGAAATGAACTTCCATTGCTGAGGTCAGGCAGGTTGAGGCGCCTCCCCATGGCAGCCCAGGTGGATTAATGCAGATCCCACCCCTGGGATTCTGAATTTACAGGCATGGTTCTGGCCTGAAAAGAGAGCCCATTAAATCCTTTCTGGCTGGTTCAAAATTAAGAGCCATTGATTGGGTATCTGGATAAAGTTTGGTTTCATCTGTTTTCTACTTGATCTTAAGACATCCTTGTGGTAATATTTCTTCACTGAAGCTACCAAAGGGACATGGCTAAGAAGTTAAGTAGATAAATTAAGTTCAAATTTTTTTGGAGGCTTTGCCCATTCCCCAGTTAAGAACTTATTTAGGAGATTGTGCCACACACACAAAAAAAATTTTCCTTTGGTTTTCTATCATTTTCCTATAACTTTTTATAATTATAAAAATTATCATTTTTCTATTTATTATTTATTTCTACTATAATCTGTTTCCTATAATTCACAGATTCATAAATAGTATTCCTGTCATTTATTTCACAAAGAACACAAAAGATCTTATTTCTATTTATCTTTTCACCCTCAATACTGTAATAGTTAATGAGATTAATGGAAATTTAACAGAATTATTTCAAAATATAGAATTTTTTTATCCCTAGTGTTAACTGGCAGTAAAGCAGCTATACATTTTTTTTCTTTCACCATGGTAGTAGGCTAATGGCCTCAGATCCAATCAATCCATTCACTAAGCAGTTATACGACTTTTAAGAAGTTGCATAAACTCTCCAAGCTTTGGATATTCCCTTTTAAAGAACTGAATATGTGTTCCTTGGCTCTGCCCTACTCTTTGTTGACTAGGAACAGGAACAAGTAGAGACTGAAGTGTGAACAAAAGCCATGTTTTGAAGCTGGCAGGCTAGCCAAACAGCTGAAGAGTCCTTTCTGCCTTGCTTAGATATTCCTTGAGAGAGAACTGCATCTCAATCTTGTTTGAAGCACTCCATTTTGATTACACTATGTTACAGCAGCAAGGCTGTGCCATGTTCTAACCTCTATTTGGAAAGAGTTTGAAGAAAGGAACCATGTAAGATACATGTTAGAATTAGACAGTTACAACGAAAGTTTAAGCGCATGCGTTGATGACTTGGACTGAGACAGGGTAATTGGGAAGGTGGTAAAGGTACAATCTGGAAGTGCAATCGGAACAACTGAGGGTGCAGTGGCTGTAGAGGGAAAAGGCAGAGATGGGCCCCAGGGTCCTCAGTAGATAGAGCCATTCTTTACTCATGAAGATCCAAGAAGAAGCATCCTTCTAGAAGAACTGGAGAAATGTAAAAGTATTAAATCTGAGAGACGTGTGAGACATAGTTGTGGTCACTGCAGAGGTGATGGTTGTGACTCTTTACCGGGGACAACTTGGGATTCACTTCTCTGTCACCAACCTCAGGATCTTACCAGGCTAATCTGGAGCATAGCCACCAGAGCAGTATGATAGAGCTCTAAGTGGCAGTCCCCTGATGATGAGAAAGATCACAATTCTCCCTGTCTTTGCCTTTGTTTTATTTTATCCCTTTTCCTGTAGACTAAGTACTTTAATCCTTTTGTAAAACTCTGTATTTATCTCTACTTGTCTATCTTTCACTGTCACTGTGAAGCTTATGTTTGTTCTAAAAGTCCATAGACACTTCAAAAATATAATAAAACTCTTAGCAATAAACTCAACCAACAAGATGGACGATCTGTGAACTAAAAACTACGAAATGTTGATGAAATAAACTAGGAAGATACAAACAAATCCTGGTTAATGGATTGGAAAAATTAATATTATAAAGTGTCCTTTCCTTTTGTAGTGGTACACAGACTACATGCAATCTCTGTTGAAATTTTAATGTCTTTTTTAAAATTAAAAAAGAGGGAAACCTAAAATTTACATACAATCTTAAAGGAATTAAGTAACAAGACCCTTTAGAAAAAGAACAAAATTCCTCACCTCTAAACTGAGCCCAGTGAAACAGTAGTTGAGATAGAGTAGCATGGCATAAAATATATAAATCTCCAGAACAGAATAGAAAACACAGACATAAACCCACATATTACACTCAGCTAATCTTCAACATGGTGCCAGGATGCAGGATGGGGAAAGAACAGTCCCTTCAATAACGTGTCAGGAAAGCTAGATACAGTAGAGTAGAATTGGATCTTTGTCTCACATAAATCTGAAAATCAACTCAGAACAGGTAAGACCTTAAGTTATTGCAGAACCCAAATTGCAAAATTACTAGGATAAAATGCAAAGGGAAAGTACCATGTCACTGATCACAAAACAATCTCTTGAGCAGCATCCCCCTTCCTGGTAGTGACAGTCTGAGACTGCCCCCTAAGGAGACCTTCTACTGACATTAGTTAACCCTGCCACTGAGTCCAGGTGTACACAATAAGACTGCTCTTCCATTTCAGTGCATAAAATAGACTCATAATAGGCTACTGCTGGTACATCTCC
This sequence comes from Lophiomys imhausi, assembly GCA_907164525.1. NCBI lineage: Eukaryota > Metazoa > Chordata > Mammalia > Rodentia > Muridae > Lophiomys > Lophiomys imhausi. Next base: position 6,627,167 of record CAJQZJ010010085.1, on the reverse strand, counting down.
ATCAGACCCTGTGGCCCACCCAGTCCAAGCGTTTCCGTATGTGTGGGTTGGGTTTATTCATTCTCTGTCACCCCAGTGAGGTTAATCCCTAAGCAAGGCAGGTCATGACAACAGTCTATGCAACTGGAGAAGACATTTGTAAACCATACATTTGATGATAAGTTGTATAAAAAAAATACATTGGCTAATTCTGATAGTTCAATATCTAGATACCAAAGAAAATCCAATTTTAAAATAGTCAAAGGAGACATTTCTCAAAAGAAGACTTATAAATGACCAACAAATATATGAAAAAAACAATAATTATTAGGGAAATACAAATTAAACGACAATGAAATAACACCTGAAGCCCACTAAATGGCTACTATTAAAAATACAAAAAAAAGATATATTTTTAATGTCTCAGTCATCTTTCCATTGCTATAACAAAAATAGTTGGCATTAATTTAAAAAGAGAAAAGGTTGTTTTTGTTGGGGGCAGAGCTCACAGTTTTGGAGGATTCAGTCTGTCACTATGGCTTTGGACTCACAACAACATGGCACACAATGAAAGAAGGGGACATAGCTGAGGGGACATCTTGCTTCCAGGAAGTAAAGGGTCAGAATACTAATGTTTCCTTCAAAGATAGCCTGATGCCCTTCCACCAGCCCCGAAAGTTTCCTCCAAACTCCTGAAATGTCATCAAAGGTACATGAGACCACAGGGAGCCATAAGGTCCGCCTTCCACCAGATCTGAGCACTTTCATAGGAGCAAAGAAACCTAGGCTCCACCTGCTTCTGAGAAACTTCTGGGCTGTTTCTTCATTTTTGTTCCAGCCAGACTTTACCTACATCACATGCAAGAGGAGCAGCTCAGAGTGCGTCATGGCCCAAACCTCTCATTTACCGTCTTTGTCATCGGCGTGTCCTTCTCTTATGGCACAGCATCTTCCACCTGCTCACCCAGAGTTTGGATGGCGGATCCAGCATAAAACACTGTAAAGTCTGACATTACAGAAGACAAAGAAGTAATGGGAGGTAAAACAAGCCATCCATATATAGCAAGAACTTTGAGAGTGGGGACGTGCCTTTCCTTATGTGAGGACTTTTATCAGTTAATACAAGTGAAACTTCCAACATGGTCTTTATGATGCATGCTAGCAGGAATAAGATGGTTCCCTGGATATTGTAGGTATAAAAGACATACTGAATTCCCCATAACTGTTTGCACTGGGTGGCCCAAGACAGCCACTAGCAACCATGTGGCACAGGTCAGTATCTGGGAGCTGCATCACTTTTCCTACACTTGCAACAGATGAAAAGTATCAAAAAAATAAAATTAAATTTAAAAAGTCTCATAGGAATATGTTGTCTCTACACAGTAAAATATGAAGAATAAGAAGGACTATGTTTGGGGCTAGCATGGTCTACAAGCGAGTTCCAGGAAAACCAGGGCTACACAGAGAAACCTTATCTTGAAAAATTAAAACAAAACAAAAGAGAGTGAAAATGAAAGACTCAGTTATTTCATTTCATTTTAACCCCCTACATAAAATGTCACATAAAGTCATCAGATATAAAGGATGCTTCACCAAATGAATAACTGCCTGATGTCTAAGGTGGGGGTCAGCTATTTTTTTCTTGTATTCTGTTTTGTGACAAACAGATCTCCTTGAGAAGTGTTCCTCACCCAAAGTTGCAGTTTCTTAAATCAATGCAGTAAACTCTTTTAGACTGATAATTTCTAAGGCATCTCTTTAGAGTGATGTGGGAAGTCTTCCATGCTAAGAGACCACTACCTGTAGGCGATTAGATAAATTAGATTTAGAAAATATATAGGGGTTTCTGATACTGTCTCTTAATTCGGGGCATAAACAGCATTATCAGCATGTGGACTAAAGTCAGGAAAAACAGGAAAGACTTAATAGACTGAAAAACAAGGTTGAAGTCAGGAAAAACAGGAAAGACTCAATAGACTGAAAAACAAGTTTGAAGTCGGGAAAACAGGAAAGACTTAATGGACTTGAAGAAACAAAGTATCTGGCCTGACATTGTTTTCAGCTGCTAAGTGGGCGGAGCCCAAATTAAGCTGAAACAGAGTTCCTCCTATTTAAGGACAGTGCATGGAGCCCAGAAAGAGAAGAGGCCCCTGATGCTAGAGAGCTCCAAGAGTCCTGCTGAAAAAAGGGCTGGCCATTGATGGGCAGCTCTCTCCCTGAAGCAGAAAGAAGCCGGTGAGCAAAGAAAGCCTGAGCAAGACACCAAAAGGCCAAGGACTAAACCCTGTGGCTCAGCTTTTGCCTGGAGGGGTTTGATCTGTCCGATCAGTGGCCTAGGGGAAACTGTGCCTGGCTTTAAGGACTGAGGCACAGCAGCTGAGTTCCTGATTCAAAAGAAGTAAGTTGGCCTGCAGACGGCTGGGGTCTCCCACAGAGAAGAAAGCATGAAGCCTTATTTAAGGTGAGACTGCAATAACCAACTTACCCTGACGAACCTGCATCTGAGAGATCCACAAAAAGGACTGTGTTGACTACTCCAGCCAGATCTTCAGTAAAGCTCTGAAGATCAGCTTCTGTCTATGAACTTCTTAGGACATCTAAATAGCTGAGCAAAAAAGGACTGAACATCAAATGATTCTATTAACATTTTTAACCATTTTTCCATTCTTATTTGGGCCCCAAACAGGTTTACTACGTCCCAAATCAGCAGGAAGTCATTTTAAGAGAACAACGTCCCATCCCCAGAAGGTGGGGAGGGTGTTCTCCCCCTTTGGTTATTTGATAGATAATAGAAAATTTTGTTATTTAGGGGAAAAGACTACAAGCTGTTAAATGGTCTTGTTAAATGGGTTTTGGAGGTTAGACCCAGGGACTTTTCTCTTTTGCTTTTCTGTATCCTCCTTTCTCTCCTATATAGGAGTGAACAGACTTGAGAAAAATGGGACATAGACATAGTATAGGAAAGATCAAGAAAAAAGGACAGATTATTGAATATAGCTTTATACCTTTGTATACTGATACAAAATTAATATTATATTTGGCTAAATTGGTATTGATCATTGTATATTAATGCAAAATTAAGATTGTATAGGGCTACATCGGTATTGATCTTTGTATATTGATCCAAAATTAAGATTATATTTGGCCACAATGGTATTGACCCTTGTATGTTGATGTAAAATTAAGATTGTATTGGGAGGAGCGAAGATGGCGGCGACCTACACTGACGCATTCTGAACGCAGGGAAAAAAGAGCCATAAAAAACACAGAGTTACTGGGCACTGTGCAAAAACCGGAGGGGCTAGACCCCCCCCCCCGGGAACGCTCACAGATCCCAAGGGACTGTTAAAAGTCCCAGGGCAAGGCTCTCCCCATCTCTCACAGACACGGAGGCCACTAAACCCGGGATTCGGGAACTCCCATTTGGTGAGGCGCCTGGTAAGATCGTTCCCAACTTACAGCAGGCAGAATCAGGGTCCACTTGGCCATAGATCGCTGTCCTATTGGGCTCCCCACACATCAGGTTGAACTTATACCCACTTAGAAAAGGTTGCGAGATAGTGGAAGCCTTAGCAAGGAACAAACAGGGGGCTCAGCGGGTGGTCCGCAGCCGCTCGTGAAGCGGAGGGCGGGAGGTTCCGAGAGAGCGCAGGAAGCGGGGAACACAAAAGCAGGCGGGAGCGGCCAAATCTCAAACACTCACGAGAGCGCAGCTGGGGAGGGAGCACTGATGGCAGGGCCAAATCCCCGCCAGTCCATGGCAGGTCATCTGGGGAGAGAGACAGGCGTGGGTGGGGCCAGGGGTCCGTGCACCCACAGCGGAGCTGCTGGGACGAGAGGTGCACTCAGGCAGCCGGAGGATCCGTGGCTTGGGGTACCCACGGGACCCGTGGCGGCGCAGACAGGAAGGAAATCAGGCACAGGGTCCAGCCCTGTGGCGAGAAGACTAGAGAGAAACTAGAAATCGGGACCATAGCTGTATCCTGGAAAATCCAGACATATCAGGTGTGGAGCCAGACCCTGTCAGCCTCCGGGACGACAAACAAAGCCCACAGAATCTGTGCCTGGGCAAACAGGCCCATACCATCAGAACCATTACAGGCTGATAACTCAGAGTGCAACATAGAGAAGTCTGAATTGGGAGCAGTGAAACAATCCTGGTCCATTACTCACAACCTGGGAATAGGCTGCACCAGATCACAGTGCCTCTGGCCATTAAAATCACAGTGACCTTGAAATCCCCCTGTAAGCAACGACAGATAGCCAAGAAACTCGTCCCCTGCACCAAATCATCCACTGTGGTTCCAAGCACAGAAAACAGACAGCTAAATGCATCCAATGGCGAAAGGTCAAAAAAAAAATAGAAATCAAGGAATTATGACTCCAACAAAGCAGAACCACCCTAGCTCATCCAATTCGGATGACCACACACCAACAGAAATACATGAAAACATTGACAATTCTGCAGTTTGGAAAGTGATAGAGTCCCTGCAAGAAGAACTTAAATCTATGAAGGAATTCAAAGAAGCCACAATTCTACAAGTCAAAACAAGGAACAACACCATTAAAGAGCTCCAAGCCAAGGTGACAGAGCTTGAACAGGAAAAGGAAAAAGCCATGAAAGATTTTCATACAAAAACAAGCAAGCTGGAGAAGGAAATGTACAAAACGAACAAAACCATACAAGACAGGAAAATAGAAATAGAAACAATAAAGAAAACACAGTCAGAGTTAAAAGAGGAAGTGGAGAACCAAGGGAAGAGAACAGGAACTACAGATGTGAGTATCAACAATAGGATGCAAGAGATGGAAGACAGGATCTCAGGCATGGAAGATTCAGTGGAAGAAATCAGTACATCATCCAAAGAAAATGAGAAGGCTAAAAAATCTCTCACCCACAACATCCAAGAAATCAAGGACTCATTGAAAAGACGGAACCTAAGAATTATAGGTATAGAGGAAAGAGAAGACTCCCGACTCCAAGGTCCAGGAAATATCTTCAACAAAATCATAGAGGAAAACTTCCCAAACCTGAAAAAAGAGATGCCAATAAAAATCCAAGAGGCATACAGAACACCAAACAGATTAGATCAGAAAAGAAACTCCTCTCGCCACATAATAATTGAAACCCCAAATGTACAGAACAAAGAAAGAATATTAAAAGCTGTAAGAGAAAAAGGTCAAGTCACATACAATGGCAGACCCATCAGAATTACACCTGACTTCTCCCCAGAAACGATAAAAGCTAGAAGGGCCTGGTCAGATATACTACAAGTCCTAAGAGATCATAGATGCCCAGCCAGACTACTTTACCCAGCAAAACTCTCTATCAACATAGATGGAGAAAACAAGATATTCCATGACAAAATTAAATTTAAACAATACCTACCCACAAACCCAGCCCTACAGAAAATCCTAGAAGGAAAATCCCAACCCAGAGAAGAAAACTCCACCCAAGAAAACAAAGGGAATAGAAAACCCATCAGCAACTAAACCAAAAGAGGAACAGAACCACCGCCTATACCAAACTAATGGGAAATAACAACCCCAGGTCACTAATATCCATCAACATCAATGGACTCAAATCCCCAATAAAAAGACATAGGTTTACAGAGTGGATCCGCAAGCAAGACCCTTCCATATGCTGTATACAAGAGACACATCTAACTACAAAAGATAGACACTGCCTCAGAGTAAAGGGTTGGGAAAAGGTTTTCCAAGCAAATGGACCCAGGAAGCAAGCTGGAGTAGCCATCCTAATATCAAACAAAACAGACTTCCAACTGAAGTTAATGAAGAAAGACAAAGAAGGGCACTATATACTCATTAAAGGGAATATTCATCAAGAGGAAATTTCAATACTGAACATCTATGCCCCAAATACAAAGGCACCTACTTTCGTAAAAGAAACACTTCTAAAACTTAAAGCGCACGTCGATCACAACACATTAGTAGTGGGAGACTTCAACACCCCACTCACAACAAAGGACAGATCATCAAGACAGAAGACAAACACAGAAATATTGAGTCTAACAGAGATCATGAAACAAATGGACCTAACAGATATCTACAGAACGTTTCACCCAAACACAAAGGAATACACATTTTTCTCAGCACCCCACGGAACCTTCTCCAAAATCGACCACATAATTGGTCACAAAGATAGTCTCAGTAGATACAAGAAAATTGAAATAACACCTTGTATCTTATCAGACCACCACGGAATAAAGCTGGTCTTCAACAGTAAAAGAATCAACAGAAAGCCTACACACACATGGAAATTGAACAGCTCCTTACTGGATGACCACTGGGTCAGGGAAGATATAAGGAAGGAAATCAAAGACTTCTTAAAATCCAACGACAATGAAGACACAACATACCCAAACCTATGGGATACATTGAAAGCTGTGCTACGAGGAAAGTTCATAGCACTAAGTGCTTTCAAAAAGAAAATTGTGACAGCTCATATTAGTGAACTAACAGCTAAGCTGGGTGAATTGGAAAAAAAAGAAACAAACATTCCCAAGAAGAGCAGAAGACAGGAAATCATCAAACTTAGAGCTGAAATCAACAACTTAGAATCAAAAAGAACTATACAAAGAATCAATGAAACCAAGAGTTGGTTCTTTGAGAAAATCAACAAAATAGACAGACCCCTAGCCAAATTAACTAAAAGGCAAAGGGAAAGAACACAAATCAACAAAATCAGAAATGAAAAGGGAGAAATAACAACAGACATTGAGGAGATCCAGAAAATATTTGGACATTACTTTAAAAATCTATATTCCACTAAATTTGAAAACCTAAGCGAAATGGACAATTTCCTCGATAAATTCCACCTACCAAAACTAAATCAAAATCAGATTAACAGCTTAAACAGCCCAATAACACCTAAGGAAATAGAAACAGTCATTAATAATCTCCCAACCAAAAAAAAGCCCAGGGCCAGATGGCTTTAGCACGGAATTCTACCGGACCTTCAAAGAGGAACTAACACCATTACTTTTCAAACTCTTCCACCACATAGAAACAGAAAGATCACTGCCAAACTCATTCTATGAGGCCACTGTCATTCTGATTCCTAAACCACACAAAGACCCAACAAAGAAAGAGAACTTCAGACCAATCTCCCTCATGAACATAGATGCAAAAATACTTAATAAAATACTAGCAAACCGAATTCAAGAACACATCAAAAGTATCATACACCATGATCAAGTAGGCTTCATCCCTGGAATGCAGGGATGGTTCAATATACGAAAGTCTATCAATGTAATTCACCACATAAACAAGATGAAAGAAAAAAACCACATGATAATCTCGCTAGATGCAGAAAAAGCATTTGACAAAATCCAACACCCCTTCATGCTAAAAGTTCTGGAGAGAACGGGCATACAAGGACCATACCTAGAAATAATAAAGGCAATATACAGCAAGCCAGTAGCCAACATCAAATTAAATGGAGAGAAGCTTGAAGCATTTACTCTAAACCCAGGGACAAGACAAGGATGTCCACTTTCACCATATCTCTTCAATATACTACTTGAAGTCCTTGCTAGAGCAATAAGACAAGTAAAGGAGATTAAAGGGATAAAAATTGGAAATGAAGAAGTCAAATTATCCCTATTTGCAGATGATATGTTAGTATACATAAGCGACCCCAAAAACTCCACCAAAGAACTCTTACAGCTGATAAACAACTTCAGCAAGGTGGCTGGATACAAAATTAACTCAAAAAAATCAGAAGCCCTTCTTTATACAACAAACAAATATACCGA
>CAJQZJ010010085.1:6602004-6616490 GCA_907164525.1 Lophiomys imhausi | reverse complement strand
AAAAAAAAAAAAGGACTGTGTTCCTGACGACTGAGGACCTGCCCCAGAGACTGTATCATTCTAAAAGGTTATGAAAGTAGTTGTTATAATTATCAATAGGTTTAGAGGATAGGTTAAAGGGGTTGTAGGAATTTATAGGATTAATAGTTAAGAAATTGTTGGTGTTTGTTATAAGTGAATTTAGTAATAAATAAATAAGCCATAAATAGTAATTTAAAAGTTCGGTTACAACTACCTTCTTGCTTAGCAGCATGATCTTGCTAAAAGATGAGAGGCACAATATTCCGGTTCAGACTGTCAGTTACTTGTAGGTTGCTGGTGTCGATACAAAGCAGGTGTGATGAACGTGACTTTGCTTTGGAAGTTCTGTACCTAGTTCTCACATGCACAAATTCCCCATGCACTGATCCATGCCGACTGACACCCGGAGAGTGACCTTCTCTTATAACATTTGTCTATCACAAGACAAATGGCGAGAGAAAAACATTAGACGATGTTTGACTCGGTAAGTGTATTAGGCTCCCCCCCCCCTTGTTCCCATTTGCTGTGATGACAAATGAAAAGATGAGCTGGTGCAACCCAAAGAAACAGAAACAGGAGAGGCACGAGAAGAAAGCTTTCATTGCCCCTCATTTTCTTAGCACCCTGACCTGCTGAAGCTCCTTACAGCCTACAAGAAACTGGAAGGAATTTTTGCAGAGGATTCCAGGGAGTCACTGCAAGTCACAGCACTGGGCCAAGCCACCCCTGCTGGTCAGCTAACAACAGCCTGAAGTCACTTCAAATGGAAGAAGAGGACCACACAGCTTTCCAGACAAAATGCAAGAGGGAGAGCCACCCCTCATCCTGAGGAATACACTGGGAGTTAGAATTTCCTTCTATCGTGTATACAAGGCTACAATAAATGCATAGAACCCAAGGCAAGAGATGTATATTTTTAAAATATCATTGTGGCATAACGAGGCTACGAAACAGCTGCCTGGAAACTTTAATGGATTCATGACCATAATTTAAGAATTAACAATTCACTGAGGAGGACGCATTAGCAACCACAGGCTCTCATTTAGCCATTTAACATATGCCTGTGCTAAAGTGGTCTCACTGCAAAGAGTATTTTTAAAATTAAAGTATAAAAGCAGAAATCATAGAAAAAAAGAAACCAACTAAATACACTCAGACAATGACTATCCACATGTTGTTTCATATTTTTCCAAATGTTTAGTAAGCATGTTTACTTAACAATGAATTCTTTTGTGTCTCTTACTATGGTAGCATCTAAATGACTGAAATGATTTATAAATATGTTTGTGGCCCAGTTCTGTCTCAGAATTAGACATAAATAGTGACTCATCAGTTATTTCAATTTTGAAAACAGCTCACGGATACATTTGCACCATTAATGTATCATCATCTTGTTCTTATAATATTTGTCAATTATGAGAACCAATGTAAGCTGGAAAGGGGAGCTAAGAGTATTTGAAAATTCTTTCAAAATCTACACTTTGAAATCTAGCTGAGACAATAATGTTACCAAAGAGAGTACCCAGCATACCTGAAATACTTGTCTGCACATACCTTAAGGATTGGCAAGTATGTATCTTATTTCTTTACAAATAAGATAGATTCAAGATTATTTTTTCTATCAGTAACTGTCTGGATACTCCTAGCAGCTACATGTATATAATCAAACACTCATATACACAAAAAATGACAGCACATGCTGGCAAGGTTGTGGAGAAAGGGAAACACTCTTCCATTGCTGGTGGGAGTGCAAGCTTGTACAACTACTATGGAAATCAGTTTGGCAATATCTTAGAAAACTTGGAATAGCTCTACCTCAAGACCCAGCCATACCATTTCTGGGTATTCATCCAAATGATTCCTCACCAAATCACAAGAAAGTTTCCTCATCTATGTTCACAGCAGCCTTATTTGTAATAGCTAGAAACTGGAAATAACCCAGATGGATTTAAAAAAAAACTGTGGTATATCTACACAATGGAATACTACTCAGCCATCAGAAACAATGAAATCATGAAATTTGCAGCCAAATGGATGGAACTAGAGAAGCTCATCCTGAATGAGCTAACCCAGACTCAGAAGGATGCACATGGCATCTATTCACTTATATTCAGATTTTAGCCATATAGTACAGGATAACTATACTACAACCAATGCACCAAAGGAAACATGAACATAGACTTTGTTTCCTATCAATGAGACAATTTTCCCTAGTGGTGCTGCCTTGTAGGCCCTAGTGTATGAAGAGGCTCTTTGCCCTCATATGACTGCTGAACTGGGGCAGGGGACTGATCTGTAGGGACATTTTACTCCAGAGGAGTGGGATGGAAGGGATAGGAGGTAGAGGGTGAGAGGGCAGGACTGGGAGGGGTGGAAAGAAGACACTGTGATGGAGATGTAACCTGAAGTAATAAATACATATTTTAAAATATTTTAAAAGAAGAGGAGGATGAATAAGATGAAGGAAGAAGAGGAGGAGGAGAAGAAAGTAGTAGTTGTCTTCAGTCAGCTTGTACTTGTCTTTACATATGCTGAGAATTGCTAGCTAGGGTGTTCTTTTGGGATAACTGAGCCCAAAGAATGCAAAAACATGCACTGAAAGGAACACAAAGCTGAGTAACTACTGTTAAATTATGAGACACCAATTTAAAGTTTGTAAACATCCTGATAAGAAAAAGATTAGTATGGACTGTAGAAGTCAATCAGTGTCTTAGGAAAGATATGTCCCTTTTCTGCTCCACTTTACCCTCAAGAAAATTCTGATAGGAAAGATGGGAACAGAAGGGTATATAAGCATGGAGACAAAGAGACTAGAATCAGGTCCTGGGAGGCACGCATAGGAATGCTTCTCAAGAGAGCAGGATGCTTTCTTACAAAAAACTGTGTTTGTGGACATTTTATCTGATTAAAGTTCATTGCCTTTTAGTAAAAGTTAATTTAATTCAAAATAAACGTGTTATTTTCTGCATGCCAATATGTATAACCAAGGTACACATTCTTACCACAGCTAGAAACTTCGGAATTTTGGAAAAGACCACAATTTAGAAGAGCGACTGTTGTCTTCCTATTTCACAGCTTCCTTGTCGTTATAACACTCAACAACAAATAAATATTTAACATACCCTAAATGTCTTACTGTCATTCCACAGAAACCAAATTGGCAGAGGAGATACATGAACTAGATCTAAAGGCACAAGTATATCTTTAATTTATCTCCCATATCCTCTCTTGTTGGGCTAGGAAATCAAGTGCTCATAGATCAAAATATGAATGGCTTTTATTCTTTATCTTGCAAATTATACTAACTATGTGTCCACTTTTGGAAAACTGCTGCTATAAATTCACAGAAAATGTGCTGACCACTCCACAGGTTGTTTATGTATTCTTCTAGAAGGACAAGACCTCAGCAATGTATCCTCTTTCCACACAGCGATGGTTATTGTAGGCATGGAACTTAGATTCTTCCTTCAATTTATGGTGCACTTGTTTTATTTTGCAACTGCTCCACTGATTTAATAGTTAACAAAAATGCTGTAATAAAATGAAGCTGTTATTGGATTCACAATAAAGAAAAAAAAATAAGTTTCTATTCAGGAGCTAGGAAACTAGTAACGATTTCTAATTCCAAGAATGAAATCTCAGTCTTCCTTGGGGCTTTGTTCTCTATCTGATTTCGCACCTCAAACTACATTGCAGTGTCCAGTCTCCTGGTATCTCCCATAAGAGTTGCTCCAACATCCAAAGCACCAGAGAGAAAGATAATACAAGCCAGTCTTCCAGGGAACATTCCAAGACTTTGTGTGAGACAATTGTCCTATGTATGACACGCCATGCAAGGATAGCTGGACTATTTTGAACAGCATTGCACTGACTACATTATATGAAAAAGTTTACATGAGGGACGACTGACAAATTTTGAGTTAAGAGCCCAAAATATTGGAAGACAAACAAGACTCCAGTTGCCAGAGATTCTGTGCCAAGGGATGGCATCGGTTATATGTTTAATCCTATAATAACCCTATGACAAATGTAGTATAATCTTCATTTTCACATTAAAAAAAAAAAACCTAGAGCACAGAGAAGCCAGGAGACTTCCCCTAGTATATGGTGCCAGGATCACAACACAAGCTACCTGTGGAAAAATATGTCATTTCCTCCACATGACTCAACACAATAAAACTTATCTTATATCAGTTTTATATCCTACACAGGTCCTGAAAGGCCTCTTCTCTCTACACTCACTCAGAATCTTACATGCAGAAGCTACATCTGAACACAGATTTCCCAGAGCATGAAGACAGGAAAAGAAAATAAGGGAACCTTCACAATATGACCTTAGAATTTCCACCTGGAAGGAACATTATGTCACTTCCTCTCTTGTCTCCTTAATCGTTACAAGACATACGTCCGTCTCTGGCTTTAGAGGAAGTGGGACCTGCAGCCTTGTCTTGTGTCAGGAAAGCGGAAAAGCAAGTACTTCAGAAGAGACCTGATGACAGTCACAGAGGACGTCAGCAAATTGGGCTTTCAAACATCTTATTAGATACAAATGCTCCTGCATATGTATCTAATAAGATGAAGCAATTCTTTGCATATTATAATATAAAGCATGTTAGTGGTATACCACACAATCCTACAGGACAAGCAATTGTAGAAAGAGCTAATCGTACCTTAAAAGAGATGCTTTTTAAACCAAAGGGGGAATTAAAGAATCCCAGGGATAGATTACACAATGCATTGCTAACTTTGAATTTCCTAAATGTTGGTGAAAAGGGTACGACTGCAGCTGAGAGACATTGGGTTATACAAAAAACTGAGGAATTAAATCAACCAATATATTATAAGGATATGTTAACTTTAGAGTGGAAACCTGCAATGGTTTTAAGATGGGGACGTGGTTATGCCTATGTGTCTACAGGGAATAAAAAAATGTGGTTAGCAACAAAACTTATAAAGATTAGATCTGACGAGGGAGAACCTCCCATTAGCTGAAATATGAATGTCTTCTCATGGTAAGAGTATTTTATTAAATGTATGGTTTTCATGATATTCCAATCTTTTATCCAGGATGGACAGAGTTTATAGTTTTCATGGTATTCCAATCTTTTATCCAGGATGGACAGAGTTTATGGTTTTCATGATATTCCAATCTTTTATCCAGGATGGACAAAGTTTACGGTGTTAATGATACTCCAGTCTTTTATCCAGGATGGACAGAGTTTATGGTGTTCATAATATTCCAATCTTTTATCCAGGATGGATAGAGTTTATACCTTAAAATGGACTTACAAAGTTGTTCTATGCCTTCCACTTGCTCAAATTTAGAGCAAAAATTTATTTTCAGAGCCAAGGACTGAATGACAATAACAACAAGACAAATGGGCCAGAAGATTCAACCTAACATATTGTTTCAATCACTGTTTTCTTAAAAAACTTTGCACGCAAATCATTTTTAAAAGCACTAGTCCAAAAAAATGATCAATCCTACAGAGACTGGACAACAAAAGCTATAGGTAACTTTCCTGGGAATTGGCCAATATCTCAGTTTTTGAAGGGTACCCGAAATATTTACACTCCATTCCAAAAAGATGGGATGGAAGTTTTTTGTTATGTGTTATGTTATGTGTTGTGATTGTTTGTTGTCGTCTGGGATGAATGGATATATGTTATGTGTTGTGAATTGGATTCAGGAACTTTCTTCTTTCCCTCACACTATTTTTTGTCTCTTTTATTATTAAACCTTAAGATTATTTTGTTATATTAATATAAATTGATAGAAATTTAATATTGTTTTGCTATAATAGATATTGATAGAAAGTTATGATTATTATGTTTTATATACACTTAAAGATAAATTTTAGTTGCAAATTTTCAAGATTTCTTTTGAAAAATAAAAAATTGGTTTTTTTTCTATTGTCCAAAAGACAATTTGCCCTAGGAAAGATACTACATGCCATCTTTTTATGGCATGAATGGAGACTTACAAATGTCTTTCTTCTGTTCAAAGAACAGGAAATATTCCTTCATTGATTTGTGCATCCTGCACATCCAATGCATTTTGGTAATTGCAGAACTATATGTTATTTGTAAGAAATTATATATTTTCAGAACAATGGGACCTGAGTCCAAAGAAGACAAGACAAGTAACCCAAATGATCCAGCCTCATAGACTGCCTCAATAGCTGTTTCCTCCAAAATCTGCATCCAGAACAACTTCAAACAGCTTGCTGAGATGTCCCAGCCTCAAAGACTGTTCCAGACAGGACATCAATAAACTTCTGATCTTTCCGACCAAAGTCCAGCTTCGAACTACAAATTGCTCAGAACATTCAAATTGCTGTGCACATAGAGACTGGACAACAAATGTTACAATTTACTTGCTTAACCACTTTTTTTTTCCATTTTATTTGGGCCCCTAAACAGGTTATCTGCATCCCAATTCAGCAGGAAGAAGTTTTAAGAGAGCGATGTCCCATTCCCAAAAGTGGGGTGGATGATTCTTTGGTTATTTGACAGGTTATTTATGTCATTTAGGGGGAATGGTTACAAATTGTTATATGGTCTTGTTAAGCAAAGTGAGAGAGGGAATATGGATATGTAGTATAGAATTGATAAGATAAAAGGGTAGATTATTGAATCTACTCCTATAGATCTTTGTATATTGATACAAAATTAAGGCTATGTTTTGACTAGGTATTGTACCTATGTAATTTTAACTTTACAATGTGAAGTTCTAGTCCTTTTGACAGTAACTATCACAAACTGTCATATTTCTTTTTGGAAGATGCTTTCCTATGCTTCCTACTCAAATAATAACTTTATCCCTTCTTATGTCTTTGATGGGGTTGAAGGAATAGTATTTATAAAATTTCAATTGAACTTGAGTTGTTTAGGATAATTTAAAAAATGCATGTTGATAGTCATTCAAACTTGTGATTTTATTAGGATAATTAAGGTAGTTAATTTCAGAGGTTCTAAGTTAATCAGATATTAAGTTGTTAGAGACAAGCAACATTTGCTTACTCAATGGATATGGATAGATGGTCTTCAATAACTTCAAGAGATCTGCAGAATATGACATTTAAAGATATTTTTGTTATTTTAAAAATTCTTTAACATGAGACTGTCAGCTCCTGACAGTTCCCATTGGACTTGGAAGGAGACAATGAGCATCAAGAAATCTCCCATCAGGAGATAATTCCTACTGGGCAGAAATGCTCCTGCTCTCTCAACAGACTATATATAGTCCAAAAATGGACCAGAGCTCAATGCAGGTAAATTGATGGCCTGATTCTGCAAAGACAGAATGGGCAAATCTTATTTCCTGCTCCACAACTAAGTCTGTGAGACATGCTTGGCCAGAAGGCTGAAGATGATGCTCCAATCTTATAGAAACTGGGGACTGTCTAGGCAGCCAGTTGTCTGTCATTTCATAGTTCTGGAAGTTGCTTGCTCTGCACTTCCTATCTATTCAGATATATTTATCCTTCTCAGGTTTCTGATGTGATTGAAGACTACATAGTTATAACATCACAGTAAATTTTAAATCATCTAGGAATTAAAAGGATATTTTAAGGTTAAGATGGTTTAGTTAATAATGTAAGTTAGGATGGAAGTTGAATTAGGTATAGATCCTTAAACTCATCAAGAGAGATATGTCACACCTTTTAGTTTTCATAATTGTTTTTATTGTATTTATTGTTATGGTTACTGTATTGTGTTTATTGTTAAGAAAAGGAGCCTTTTGCTAGACTTAAAGGGGGAGATGTTGAGGGAAGGTCTAATATTGTTTCTGATACATTGAACTCAATGCTGAGATCTGGTTACCACCCCTTCTGAGGCATTCTCTTGATTGGTTAATAAAAATCGCTTATGGCCAATTAGCTGGGCAGACTCTCAATTAGCTACTCTAAGTTAACCCCAAACCAACATGTGCCTGTCAGTACCTTCCAGACTTCTCCAGACATCTGTCTCCTTCTGTGTCTCCCGGTGGAAAGGGAGAGAGTCTCTGTGTTTGCAGAATTCCTGCTCTGATCTGAGAAAGTCCCGCCTTCCTATACTCTTTCTGCCCAGCTAAGGGCTAAGCGTTAAAATAGTAAAAGGTCTTGGTGTGTTTAATTATTGGGGAAAAGACTGCGACGGCTTATAGGCCCTCAGTCCAAGCAGTCCCGGGCTGTTGGATTCCCAGACTCCCCTTGAGCCCAGGCGAATCTCTTGCCAAGCCACCGGTAATTCTACCAGCCTAATATAACAACTTATATTAATTAACAGAGTTTAGGTTATAGATGGTGTAGGCCACCTTTGGTCCCAGGCTCTTTCTCCAGGATAAGTTAGGCAACTGGTTAAGGCACTCAGGCCAGGCCGCCTGCTCCTCTGCCAAGACACCGGTTACTCCGCCGGCTACTCTGCCGGCCCAATATTACAGTTTGTACTTACTAATAACTACATTAAATAATTAATTTGCAGTTTTCAAAGGAGTGTTGAATGTGGCAGGCTGGTCAAGTTTCCAAGAGCTCTACTTTAGCTATGTCGAGGAATCATGAGCATGTCTGTTACGCAGTAAAAATACTATACGCTATTTAAAAAGCATGGCATCTGATCTGGTCCCATGGGTGCTTTTTTATGACTGGCTACACTGATATGGCCTCCAGGCTGGTTAGCACACCTCCTCTTTAGATCCTGCTTTTCAGTCAGTGCAGCCTTGCCTCCTACAGATAGATGGCATACACATGCTTGACACCTTCATCTTTGGAGCCCGGTCCCAGGCTCTGTCCCCAGGTCCCTTAAATAGGGTGTGGGTCTCAAAGTCTTTTGTGGTGTCTTAAGCTTTCTGGCAGCTCCTGTAGCCATGCTCTTCAGCAGGGCTCCGCTCTCACAATCCCTGCGGCCACACCCCTCATCAGGGCACTGTCTGCTTCCTTCAGAACCACAGTTCTCCAACTGGGCTCTGTCCACTTAGGCTGCTACCCTTCCAACGTCTTTTGAAGAGAGGCAGCAACCACCAGCTGAGCAATGGCAAACCCAAAGCCCATTTTCTCAGTTTCCCAGGCTTTGAACAGGTTTGCCAGGTCCCAGGCTCATCTGCATTTCAGAAGCCCTCACTAAAGAAATCTAACTCCCCTTACATGGGCCCACTTGTATATTTCCTGATCAGCCTTAGAAACAACCCTTTCTCTAAGAAGCTCTGGTTCAACTTTTTGGAAACCAGGATCCTGACACTGTTTGCTTTTTTACTATTGGAGCCTCCTCCATTACTGTTTCAAGGCTCTCTCAGATGACAGAGGAAGGAAATATATGTATATATAATAACTCTTCTATGGACATGTACCAATAAAATCTTCCAAATGCATCCAACTCTAGCCATATTAAGATAAATACAGTAATATGATACTCAAAATCTTCATGGAGGAGAGAAATTCCTTCCCAGGCCCAAAATAAACAGTGAAACCTCAAGCAATCATGGCAAGGAGAGAGAGAAGTTTATTTCATGAACCAGGGGCATTATAAATCTTTGTGCAATGGGGAGGGGTTTTGGAGGTAAATGTGTTTGATTAGCTGGGCACAGTCCTACCTAATTATCCCAGGGGTAGCAGGGATGGGGAGAGGACTCCAGGTAGGCTATAGGCATAGACAAATGTCATTGGCTGAAAGCCAAGGCATCAACAGACCTCATTAGCATGGGGAAGAACTTTCAGAAATCTCCAGGTGTTTGCTGGGTAGCTTTCTAAGAGTTGGGCTACCTTGTTTAAAGGATCTGGGATCCTCAGATCAGAGGGAAGGAAGTCTTCACTGACAAAAAGGGAGTCCATCATTTTAACACCTAGCTCACTGGCTTTCCAGAAATGTCATACTTCTACCTTATCATCAGAAATTTCCCACATTAACCTTTCCAGATTATAATTAGAATCATACACTACATAGCTTTCCACATAGATATATGTATTTAAGAGTCATCCATGTCTTCTGTGGTTTCATAATTCATTTACTTCTGTCACTGAATAATATTTGGTCATATGGATATATTACATATATCCATTGAAAGACGTCTGGGTTGATTCCAGGTTTCAGTGATTTTGAATGAAACCTCCACAAACATTCTTGAGTTTTTATGTAGACATAAGCTTTCAGATTGATTTGGTAAGAAGTATCTAAGAGTATAAGTTCTGGATTGTATAAAACTATTTATAGCACTTTTAGCTTGTAAGATTATTTTTAAATGGCAATCTTTCTTCCAAAATGACTATACCATTTTCTTTTTTTTGTTTGTTTGTTTGTTTGTTTATAGCTTCAAGTTATATCTCCATCACAGTGCCCTCATTCCAACCCTCCTGGTTCCACCCTCCCACCCTCTCCATTTTCTATTCTCACTGCCAATGAGCAAGGATTTCTGTTGCTTCGCACCCTTGTGAGCAGCTAGTGCTATTGAAACAAATTTTCACTTCATGTTGTTGAATTTTTGCCATTCTGATAGATGTATAGTGATATCATGTTGTTTTAATTTGCAATTACTTGATTACAACAATGTTAATAAATTTCACATGCTTCTTTGTCTCATACATAGTATGCTATACACACACACACACACACACACACACACACACACACACACACACTCTGTAGATAGAGAAGGGAAGAAGAAGGAAAAAGAGAGGAGAGAAGTAGAGAGGAGAAAAAGATTCTTCTTTAGTGGAGTATATGTCCAGCTTTTTCTTTTTCATCCATTATTTAATTGGAAAGGTGATTAAATAATCACCTTATTATTAGTAAATAATAATGAGGCATAAAATAAATCTCTTCATAGGCACTGTTCTATATTTAATTTCCTCTTCGCTCTTATTTGGGGCAGTTTGTAGACTGCTGCTTGAACTACCCTTCTCTAAAGGCAGCACATTTAACAACTGCATTGTCCTAGTCTCTTGAGTTGTTGCCACTGGTGAGAGTGATGTTGATCACAGTCATGCCAACAGTTACTGAACACCGATGTGTGCTGCTGTGTACACTATGTGTGTGTTTCATGTACTCTTTCATTTACTCATCACAACTACCCTGGAAGTTAGTTACACCCAATGACTCTGTTTAATAAACAAGGGCACTGAGACTTAGGTAACACTAAGAAACTAGCCCATGTTTATAGTTAGCAGATAATTGAAGCATTATAGAAAACAGTTAAGAGTCCAAAGCCTCTGTTCTCACTCAGTATAGAACAGCCATACTGCCTGGAAACCAGAAAGTTGAAAAGCTAGAAATAACTTCTATTCTTTCTCAGTTCTAAAAAAAAAAAAAAAAAAAAAAATCCTCATGACAAATACAAATTAGTCATTTTGGAAATGACCAGAAAGGGAAAAAATCATCACTACCAATGAACCAGAAATGGAACAACACTTATCTCCCACAAATAACTCACAAGTAGCAAAAATAGTATTACCTTGGACAAAACACACTGCCACTGAATAAGGTACAGAGCAGTAGGTCATGTTTGCCTAAGGAAGGACTAGTTAGATCAAGGGAGATTTGGCCATGTCTAACTCACAACAGTGTTATGCCACATACATCCATAGCTCTCTGTGCCTACCGTGCTGTCAACCTCAGCATCCAGAGCTGACACATTGCTTCCTGGTGATTTAGAGAATTCTCCCATTGTTCTGTGAAAGGAAAACTTAACACTAGCGGTGAGGGTGATGATCACTCTAGAAATCACAGCAACTAAGGCATTTAGGGAATGTCCTGATAAAAGAATGGCCCCACACTGCCTCAGTCTCCCTATGTGAACGAGAGCCTTGAGATGGACATCATCACCTCATAAGACACAAATGGAGGGATCATTGCCTTCACCATCAAACTCTCTGATGTCTCTACTGAGCCTGGACCAGCCCTCTGCAGAGAGCACAAAAGAGCATCTGCTATGGAGAAAGACCCCACCCCACATGCTCAGCTCCTAGCTCTGGGGTCCTAGGACCTACAAGTTCAGCTGCCACCAGGAGTTGGGTGTTGTATTTCAATCTTGTTCTTGAAGCTAATGTTTTGAGTTTGGGTAAAGACTCTTCAAAAGATCACAGTGTTGGCTATGTTGCTATTGTGTCGCCTTGTTAAAAGTTTGAATCATTTTGGAAGATGGAGCCTCACTTGAGAAAATGCCCCCACCAGATTGGCCAGTAGAAAAGCCTGTGGTAGGTTTTCTTGACTGATGATTAACGTGACAGGGTCCAGATCACCATGTGCAGGGCCACCCCTGGGATTGCTAGTCCTGAGAGCTAAAAGAAAGGAGGCTGAGCAAGCCACGAGGAGCAAGCTGGAAAGTAGCATACCCATGGCCCCTTGCAACAGTTCCCACCTCCAGGTTCCTGCCCTGAGTGGGATCCTGACTGCAGTGAGGAACTATGAAATATAACGAAAGGAATAACAGCTTCCTCCCCAAGATGCTTTTGGTTTATGGTGTTTTATCACAGCAGTAGAAGCCCTGACATGCATCTTCTAGCTCTTTCATAGCTGACATAAGATTTTCTTCTGAATTCATTCCTTACTTTAGTGTGTGTAAGAAATAAGACTTAGGCTTGGCCTCCTGTATAGTGGAATTGCTTACATGTAAATCCCACACTTTACTTAGCATTGTTGATTTGACCAATTAATTCTTTTTTTCACTGATTGATCCTTGAAAGCAGCTTAAAGCAGGTGAAGCAGTATTCGTCAAAAACCCAGACAATATAGATGGGCAGGTTTCAGACAAACTCCCCCGACAGCACTAACTTCATTAGCCAACTGACTGTCATCTGGACGAGGCTCATTCTCACCTCACTGCAAACTCCCCGGGGCATGAGCCAGAACAAGAATCAGGGTTCTCTGGAACTCTAAATGGTATTCTGGCTTCTTGAGAAGGGTTCCACGTCCCATTTCGAACAAATGTTCCTTTATCCAACTCCTGATTCCAGGGATGTGAGTCACGGTCCAAATTAGCTTAGGAGGAAATGAGCAGCCCAGCTGCTGTGTCCCTCTCCAGGCCACTACTCTGGGGCCCCGCCACTGTCATGCAATGAGGGGTGCCCTCTACAGTGGTACAGCAATAGCTTTGTGTTTTATGGCCCCATCTCACTAAAAATTGGGTTCTTTAATCTCTGTATCCCCTCTATGCCACCGAGACTCAAAAATATTTGCTGAAGTAATTAATTTTACAAATCATCCAGAGACTCTCGTAAAACCGTGAACCAGCTTCTGTTTCGTGTGATGATGGTCTTAACATAAGCATACGATGAGGGCCCAGGCAGATATCTCAGTGACTAAAGGACTTGCTGCACAAGTATGGTGACCTAAGTTTGAATTTCCAACACCCACATGAAAATATCTGGGGGCAGTGGTACATACTCATAACCCCAGATCTGGTGGAGACAGGCTGATCCTGGAGGCTCACTCACCATAGGCAAATGGCAAGTTCCATGCTCAGTGGGAGACCTTGACTCAAAAAATAAAGTTGAGAGCAATAAAAGAGGACACTAAAGTTGACTTCTGACCTACACACACATATATAAACACTCACAGGACTAAGAGCACAAACACACACACACATACACACACACATCACACATGCCCAATAAGAAAGATATAAAACAAACAGGCTCTATGCATTTTTACTAATATATAAATGAGATACTTATTTGGTATTTGCTTTTTGCTTTTGCTCTCTGCCCTATGCCATGATGTCTATGATTTATTCTTGACTGTCTCAACATTATGAAGCTACATTAGCCCATTCTAGCTACTCTCACTGGGGCATTCACTCTCCTAACATGGTGAACAAACTTTAATCAAAAAGCCACATTATCACCAGCTACAGCAGATACTCAACACTCCAGATCTGTAGCCACAACTTCTAGAAATAAAGGCTTATAGAAATAAATTAGTATTGTTAGTGAAAATAGCATAGCAGCCTATGAACTAGAATAGTGGATGCTAAAGATGGGCTGTCATTGGCCAAATTAGATATAGTCAAGACAGATGAACTAGCTTTTTAGAAATTACAGAGTCACTTTGCATCCTTAGATGCAAAGAGTATAGGAGCTTTGCTACTTCCATGGGGTCCGAAGTTGATCTCAAAACAATACTGTGGATCCAGCTTGCACTCGAGCCGCACCACAAGAGCAAAGGTAAGTGAGATTATTTTTTTCCAGAGTTTCCAACATGGTGGCACAGTGTGCACTGTAGTGGAGAGGCAGAGACCTAACCCAGTCACAGCAAAGCAATTAGGAGCCAAGACTGCCTGCAAACAGAGCCCGGGACAGTGTGTTCTCCACAAATACTGGGGCGGGTGGGTCACTCACCCTAGCACCCAAGCATCTGAGGCAGTCAGCAACAGGCGCACTGAGGCTGGCATCTGTTGTGGGTGGAGCTCCCTGCCTGCATAGTCAGCCTAGCTGGGGAGCCAGAACTACTGGATCAGTGAGAGGAGAACACAGACCCAACCACAGCTCTACCTG
>CAJQZJ010010085.1:6578001-6597004 GCA_907164525.1 Lophiomys imhausi | reverse complement strand
TAGATAGGAACCTAGCATATCTATCCTAGGAAAAATTCTACCCACCATGGAATCTGCTGCAGGTTAGTGGAACCCCACACCCTAGATGGTGTGCCTTATCAAGCTCCAGTACGAGTGGAAGCTCTTGGGCCTCACATGACGCAAGATCTGAGGGAGTATGATATGTGAGGACCCACCTCATCTGAGGAGAAGGAGAGTACCAAGTAGAGGAACAAGGAGGGAGGGAGGGAGGGAGGGAAGGAGAGAGGAAGGGAGGGGTCAAGAGGGGAGGAGGGAGGAAACTATGTTCTAGAAATAAATAATACTGCTAAGCTAGCATTAAAAGATTACCAAATCATGCTGGAGACACAAATCAGTTGGTTGCGTGTTTGCCCCCATTTCATGAACTCCTAGTTTCAGTCTCCAGCACCAAGAAACCAGACTCAGTGTTGTACGCCTGCGATCCCAGCATCCAGGAGTGGAGGAAAAAGAATCAGAAATTGAACTAGTCTGAAACACATAAGCCCCAGTCTCAAATACCCCTCATAGGATCATAGATGTTGAGGAGATAGTTCTGCAAACGCATAGGGACCTATGTTCACATGTTTAAACCTACTTAAAAAGCCAGGCACAGCATGCCTGTGTCTGCGACCCCAGCACTATGGGAGGGTAGAGGACAAAGATAGAAGTACCACTGGGAATTGTGGCTGCCAACCTGCCCCCATGTTCAGTAAGAAACCTTGCCTCAAGAGAGCAAGGCAGAGATTGACAGAGGGGGACATCTGGTGTCCTCTGACCTCCACATGCGTGGGCATGTGCATATCTGCTCTAGCAGACATAACACACTCACGTGAAAGCTCGATATCACCACTGTAGGTTTGGAACATTTGAACAAGGTATATCATACCAAAATATACACATTCTGAGCTCTGATTCATCTCTGCATTTGTACAAGCTTAAGTTGTTTTAAATGGATACAGTGTCCACTAATCTTATATCAGTGCGAAAAGTTTTCATTTCTAGATAACATTCATTCCAGCTTCTTTTTATCACTTTGCAGACCAGCCATAGACATAGTTACTATATTTTCAATACCGAATGCAATATGCATTACACTAAACATATAGCTATTCACTTCTCCAGTAACTTATTACAGGATACTGATGTTGGTAAGAACCAGTTTTTTTTTTTTTTTTATAAATACTTTATTTTTTTTTCTTCAAGTTACATCTCAGTAACAAACCCCTCCCTATTCCCCCTTCCTATCCCGCCCTTCCACCCTCTTCCCCCCAGAAGTTTCCCCTTTCAGTCCAACAGCTGGTTCCTTCTCTTATAACAGTAAGTATTATACAAAACAATAGATATAAATATGCTACATTTATGAGAGTAAATTGGCCCAGTATACCTTCCCAATGTCCAGTTCATACATATTTGGCCCCTGACTTTAACATTCTACTATCTAACCAACTCCATCAGTTTAAAGGTCTTAGCTCTAAGGCACTAAACAGATGACTCATCAGTTAAGAGTACTTGTTGGTCTCGAAGAGGACCCAGCTTCAGTTCCCAGCACCCACACTCTGGCTCACAACCATCTGTGATAGGAGTCCCAGGGTATCTGACAGTCTCTTTGTCCTCCTCAGGCACCAGGCATCAATGTGATTCACAAATATCCATATAGGCAAATACTCATACACATAAAAATAAATAATTCTCTTAAAAAATAATCCTTGATTAACCTGGAACTCGAGTTTAAGGGAATTAGAGAGAAAATTTTTTTCCAGGTTTCTAAGAATAAAGGAACTTGGTTTAACAGGCAGAAAGGTGGGGACCCAAATGAGCAAAGTAAAGACCAGGATTCCAACAACTGCCTAGTAAGAGCCAGTGAGAACAGAAAAAAAAAAAAAAAAAAAAAACCAACAACAAGCAGAGAGCACAAACAACAGCAATAACTTTGAATGAGTAATTGAAGGAACAAGGTCTCTGAGGAAGTGGTGAGGTGGAGGGGGGGACTGAGAAAAGAGTTAGCATTTCTTGAATCTCTGTTAATTGCTGCCCAAGAAGGATGAGATGGTCCACTTCAAACTTAAGTCTCTGAGGAGAGTACAGAGGACAAAGGCAAGGATTCCTAAATATAAACGCCTGGGCATCTTAAGTTGTAGTCCGATCCAGGATAGAACCCAGATGTGAACAGCCTGAAGCCCAAGATTTTGTGATCAAAAGCACTTGCCTTCTTGAAGAGACCTGCCAAACCCTTTGTGTATATTATATCCCCAAATCCATTTAATCCTCATCTAAAATCCTGTGCAGTAAACATCGCTAACCCCATTTTACAGGTGACAAAAACAAATCCAGAGAAACAAATTAGCTGGAACAAAACGCCCCATCCCAAAGTATGTTCAAGATTTGAGCCCAGGTCTGTCTCATCCTGACTTGAAAACGAGCTAAAAGAGAAAGACAGTAAGTAAAGAGGGGAAGAAAGGACGTGTGAAGAGCCACCTACTTCTGGACACTGATGAATGAAGGTAACAATACTGGTATTAAGTATAACGCCAGAACTGACACCGATTGTACTTCGCCTTTTCCCAAAGAACAATTACTACTACATCACGCGACCCTTAGCGAAGGGCAGACAGCATAAACTGCATGAGCTGAGTGCTACCAGCACAACTTTTCCCAAGAGAACTCCACTCTCCAAAATTCCAGGCCAGCATCCAAAATTCCAAATACCCTCCCAGAGAGGGAACTCTGAGGTAAACAGATCCCATTCTCAGGGTAACTGGGGAGCCTCTGGCTATGACTCAGGAAATTAGGCACTGCCTTGATTGATCTCTGCAGAGGCTGTTCTGGGGTTTCCCGGGGGGGGGCCATCAGCAGGAAATGGGCCGGAAGAAATGAATAACTGTCACCCACAGATGAACATGTGAGCACTACTGAGGGAGTGACAGAGGACACCCAGAAGGTTCTCAAGACACATGTAGCAAACTTTAGTCCTTCCAGCACAAAACTTCAGTGCCCGATGCTGCTGTTTCTCGAAGGGCAAAAAAAATCTGGAATGGACTCTGAATAGTATCCCCTCATACCAGAACGGCTTCTGCAGCTATCTATGGAAACACTCCTTGGCTCTGCCAACTACCTAAAGTAGACTCTTCAGCAAGATCTCTGACGTATGAGTCATGATCTAAACAACACATTCTGAGTTCAAAACAGATTCTGGGAGGGAAAAAAACAGAGAGAGGCCAGTTATGTAGATGTGTGCACACCTTCTGGGAAACCACCAGCCATTTCCATTTCCTTGAGAAATTTACAAGGACTAGGGGTGTGGCACCTTGGTAGAGCACCTGCCCAACATGAACAAGACCCTAGTTTGATGCCCAGCACCTCAAGATAAAATAATCTTCTATAAGAGGATTAACAGATGTCTCCTGCTACATGGGAATTTGATCACTGGCTTTTGGACTCTTCTTTTTGGTTTAAAAAAAAAAAAGAATTTTATCAATTCTTAAGTGACCACTATCTTCATTTTTCAAATAAAGCAGTTATATTTATCCACATTGAGATAATTTCTTAAATCAATTACAAGAATGCAAAGAAATATAATGCGCTTTTACATAAATTTTCTGATTTAAAATCTGGTATTTTTAACTGAGATATAAGTAGAAAAGCATCTCTTAGAAAAAAGCCTTTTCTACATGGCAAATGATAGTAACGTCTTCTTTTTTTTTTTTTTTTTTTTTTTGGCTAACGTCAGGTATCTAGTGTCACTAAATGAAGACATGGTCAAGAAATACAAAAAAAATACCTATCCCTTAATAGCCCAGCTCAGGGAATTAAATTAGTATTTACTTCCAGCTGATCTGTAGGAAGATGTGCCAGGAGTGTAGCTATTGCAAATGCATTCAATGAAGACCTACGCCTGGAATCTAAGAAAGACAACACTTGGGAGCTGGTTTCTCCCGAGGCTTGAAGGCTACCTACCACATGGGAGAAACAGCAGACTTAAGAACAGCTAGCTACCAGTGCAGAGGAAGGATCGTCAGACAGAGGTTAAGAGCACGTATGGCAGACTTCATTTCCTGTAAGGAACTAAACTGCCCTCCCATGCAAAGCTAGAATGGGCAATTCATTCCCCACGGCAAGAAATACTTAAGCAAGAACTGATAAGTACCCAGTGGGGATTCATCCATACTTTAAGCAGTAGGAGACTAAACCCTTACTCCATATTTGGCCACTCCTAACATTTACTAATAATTTTAACCTCCAAATAGATGTCCTGTGTTGCTCAAATTCTCATGCCTAATTTTCTCTCCTAAGCATATTGCCTGCTTTGGCTATTTCAATGGAGGGCACCTTCTACCATTTATTACACAAGCCCCAAATCAGGGCAGCATCCTGTGCACATCTCTCTATTCCTGTGACAAATGTGATAGCTCCTCAACTCCCATTTATTGGCAAATATCTCTCCCATGTGGTGACAGGTTAAAAGATGACCCTTTTATAGAGCAATGGCTCTCATGTATAGTTGACAATTAGAATTATCTGGAGAAAGATTAAATTATAATACAATTTTAGTATCTCAAAGCAGTACTTGAGACCAATTTAGTTCAAATCTCTGTGGGATCCACCAGGCATCAGAGTATTTTTTTAACACTCTCTGATGATCGATGATTCTCTGTGTAGCTAAACTTGAAGCACTGAAAAGCAGGGGGCCAGAGAGGGAGGCACTAAATTAATAACCAAAATATGAAGGGATGGACCAGGAAAGTTGCAGTGGGGTGAAAACTCTGAGATATCTCCAAGGGAGTCAGAAGACAGCGACAACCTCCCAGAGTAAAACCTCACTTCTTTACCTCAGACACCATGGTCCACCAGTCACTTCCCGAGGGAACCAGGTAAACTATGGTGGATGAAGCAGCTCGAATGTTTCACTGTTTCTGTGGGAAATCCTACAGTGAGCTACGTACAGACGAACTGCTTCTTGTCTTTAGTGACGATCAAGTGAAGACCTGTACAGGTATAAGCAGGATAAATGGAACTTTCGGTAAGCATGTGGCAAAATGCTTTCTAAGGGTTTCCACAGCCATGCTCTGAAAGCAAGGAAATGTGCCCATTCTAATACCAAACAGTTACATATCTAATACAAATATTAGAACTAATTATTTTTATCACTCACTGGATATAAGGTTGATCTTTCTTGAATATGCCATAACTAAGCTTTTTCTTCAAAAAGCTTTCTCAGGGCCTCATGTCTAAATAACATGCAGCCTTCAGCAATAGCTACTTAGCTTCCACCTCTGGGACTCAACCAAGGGCACTAGCAAAAACCTATACTGTTTTGGAAGTCTCTCAGAGAGCCTGACCAACAACTCAAAAAGGGGCTTTTCAGGCCTGACATTGGGTTTTCTGTTAGATATCTATGACTCTTGGTGGGGATCATGAGGTATTATCAGCCCAGGTGGAAATTTTTCATTTAAACTGTCTATGTACATGTATACAATGACTTGCATGTATTTATTATCGGTATTTTTAGGTAGGTAGTTAGTTAATAGTATAATTCTGTCTTAATTAGAGTTACTATTACTGTGGGGGGGAAAAAAACACCATGACCAAAAGCAAGTTGGGGGGAGGGGTTTGATTTGATTCTATATAACTGAAGGTAATCACAACAGGAGGAACTTAAAACAAGACAGGAACGTTGAGGCAGGAGCTAATGCAGAGGTCACGAAGGAGTGCAGTTTACTGGCTTACTCCTCCTGACTTGCTCAGCATGCTTTCTTATAGAACCGAGGACCCAAGTCCAAGGATGGCACCACCCACAATGGACTGGGCCCTCTCCCTTCAATTACTAATTAAGAAAATGCCATACAGGCTTACCTACAGCCCCATGTAATAGAATCCTTTTCTCTATTGATGTTCCCTCCTCTCAGATGACTTTAGCTTGTGACAAGTTGGTATAAAACTATCCATCGCAGATTCCTTATGACTTTTCAGATGCCCTTGTTGTTAGTTTGCCTTTCTTCTTCTGTATTTATCTCCCCCTTCCTTCCCTAATTAAAGGCTCTCTCTCTCTCTCCATTTTTCCCATTTGACCCTTCAAATCACACATAGCCTGCTATTCCCTTCTATTGTTCTTCGCTCTTCCCTGTTGCTGTTGTATTCTTCTGCTTTCTGCAGTAACTCCAAGCTATATGGAGCTAGGAGCCTCAGGTGAGAGGGAACATGGGGAGTTTGTCTTTCTGGGCCTGGGTTGCATCACTTAACAAGATCTTTTCTAGTTCCATCTATACCTGTAAAGCTCATAATTTCATTTTCCTTTACAATTCATTTCTCTTCACAATTCAACTTTTCTTTAGTATTCTATAGTGTACATTCACCACATTTTCATGTTCTATTTGCCAGTTGGGGGAGGGTAAAATGATGTAATTATATTATAATATCAAAAAACTAATTTATTTAAATAAAAGCCTTCCTCCATGCTGAAGAGATGGCTTAGCAGTTTAAGAAAGTCCTTCCTGTTCTTCGAGAGGAGCTGAGTTCAGTTCCCAACACCCTCAGGCAGCTCACAGCTCCCTTTAACTCAGCTCCAGGAAATCTGGTGCCCTCTGTGGCCTCCACAAACACCCACACACGGGGCATATATTCACACAGACACAGCATATGCATAAATAAATAAAGCTTTTAAAAAAAGCTTTACTCAAATTAATGTAACTAAATAAAGTTGTGGTACTAGCATATGTCAAAATAAAATTATTGTCAGAACAACAGACCTTTCATTCTGGAAAGAAGCTTTGCTTTACAACAATTTTCTTTTTTTTTCTTTTTTTATGCTTATTTATTACTTCAGGTTACAACTGCATCACAGTGCCCTCTTTCCACCCCTCCCAGTCCCACCCTCCCACACTCTACCCCCTATCACTTCTATCCCACTCCTCTGGAGTGGGGTGTCCCTACATAATAGTCCCCTGCCCCAGTTCAGCAACCCTATAAAGGCCAAAAGCCTCCTCATACACAGGGGGACAACATGGCAGCACCACTAGGGCAAAGTGTCTCATTGACAGGTAACAAAGTCTATGTCCCTATTCCCCTTGGTGCATTGATTGTAATATAATTATGCTGTACTATAATTGGCTAAAACCCAATTATAAGTGAATAGATGGGATATACATCCTTCTGAGTCTGGGTTAGCTCACTCAGGTTGAGCTTCTCTAGTTCCCTCCATTTGGCTGCAAATTGCATGATTTCGTTGTTTCTGATAGCTGAGTAGTATTCCATCGTGTAGATGTACCACAGTTTTTTGTTGTTGTTCTTGTTGTTGTTTTTTATACATTCATTGGTTGAGGGACATCTGGGTTGTTCCCAGTTTCTAGCTATTACAAATAGGGCTGCTATGAACATAGATGAGGAAACGTCCTTGTAGTTTGGTTAAAAAAAAAAAAAAAAAGATGAAGACTCTTAAGACTCCTTTTTTTTCCAGTACTACAGTCATTTCCATTTAAGTTAAGCACTCCAGGGTGTGTGGATTCATTTAGCATAAGAAACTTCCTGGGAAACGTAATGGAGTAGGAACTTGGACACAGATTGAAAATATCTGTATAGAGAGGCAGACTGGAGATAAATCAGTAAGATCAAATTCAACATGGGTGGGATAGAAGGAAAGCATGTTCTTAGAAGGAGGTGGGACTGGAAACCCACTAAACTTTATTCTTGCCCTTCACATTATCTGTGATGATATAAGATTACCAGGACAAACCCACGAAGTAAATTAAAGCCCAGTGCATGTGCGCTCTGCTAGGACTCCTGAAAACTCCGTGCTTCTAGGAGCAAACCCCAGAGGAGATCTGCAGCTCTCTCTAAGCAAAACCTAACCATCCTTCTCTCATTTTTCTAATACTAAAGAAGTGAAATAAACTTGGAAGCAGGTAAGTTGACAGCCTAGCTCTGCCAAGACAGGGTGGGCAAGTCCTTCATAATTCCTGCTTTAACAATCAATGTCTGTCAGAGAAACAGGGCCAAACAGCTGAAGATTGGTGCTGTAATGTATGGAGAGAAATTGGGAACTGTCCAGGCAGCCACTGGTATGTCATTTCCTAGTTTTGGAAGCTGCTGGCCCTGCACTTCCCGTATAATCAGATATATTTATCCCTCTCAGGTCTCTGAGGTAGTTGAAGACTAGATAGCTAGAGTCTCATAGTTAAATTTTGAGTTGTTTAGGATTAAGAGGGTGTTCTGGATCCAAGAAGATGTTTTTAAAATTGTGATACAAGTTAGGATGGAAGCTGAGTTGTATACAGAACTTTAAACTCATGGAGATGGTTAGATGGTAAAATGTTAAAGTCAGTTGCCAAATACTTATGGACTGGACATTGGGAATGTATGCTAAGCCCTATAACTCTCATAAATGTGGACTAATTATTTCTGTTGTTTTGTATTGTATTTGTTGTTATAAGAGAAAGAGCCATTTGTTGGACTAAAAGGGGAAGCTGTTGGGGGGAAAAGATATACCTTAAACTTTAAAAAAAGGAAGTGGATGGGGAGGGTAAAGGAGAAGAGGGTGGGAGGGTAGAACCAGAGCGGGGAGTAGGGAGGGGATTGTGATTGAGATGTAACTTGAAGAAATAAAGAATAAATTTAAAAAAAAAAGAATAGCTCTCTTAACAGCTGAGCCATCTCTCCAGTCTCCTAACTAAGGCTTTCTGAAAGTAACAATAATAAGTATTATTAATAATACTTATACTTAATAATATTTAATATTATATAATATAATAATAAAATTATAATAAATATAAATACATTTTATATTAAATAGGTATAAGGTATAAGTATACTATTAATAATATTTAATAACACTTATTATTAATAATACAATAAGTAAGCTCATTGGTCTGTGATTGTCCAAAGATGTTTGTTCCAGTGGTATCTAGGGTTAAAATTGTAACCAAGAACAGATCATGTGGCCCATTAAGTTCTGAGATGTCGCTAATCCAGTGCTTTGGGAAAATCCACCAAACTAGCATTACAAACTATTATAGTTTCTCTTCACAGCAACTAATATTAAAAGGGAAACTGACAGTATTGAAATATGTTAGCATCAGGTGATTTCTTTTGGGTACTTTCCTTAAATATTTTATTTAGGTTACCTGTCACACAGCCTGGAAAATCTCATGAACCATATCAACATGTTTTTGACATGTATTTTGTACGAAGGGTAGCCTCCTTTAGAAATTTAGATCAACAAGAACACAAGACAGAACTAGCCATCTCATGACCGAAATTCTGGCTGAGAAAACTCAGAAGCCTTCAACAGCCCCTTTCCACAGATCAACTCATAGAATTAGAAGTCACTCACCTCCAAAACTCCCACATTCACTGGCCCAGAGGTTCTATCTCAAGGAGAATTTCAGTCTGCTAGCAATCAAGTGAGTGCAAATGGAAATCCTCAGCATTTGCCATTTTTAAATGACAACGGCCAGAAATCTCTACTGATTGGCATTCCAGTAAGTTCACTTTCGTATCTGTGCAAACATTCCTTCTGCCTATAAAACTACTGGGGAACTTCTGGCAAGGCTAAAGAACAGGATATATTTTTATCCAATTTGTTTCCCAATAACAGAAATCTGTTCTCTCACAGGCAGTCTTCATGTGATCTCACCATGTGACCTCATCAATGAGCCAACACTGCATTCACATTTAAGAATGACATCTGCCCAACCTCCAATCTGATTGTGTAGCCTCCACGCTGTGCAACCTCCAACCATTCCTGAAGCTACCACCCCATCCTTCAGTGATGCACTCACTGTATTGAAATACCTGAAGCCTTTTTGAGTGTCTAACTTCCAGTGTTCAAAACCTACAAAATTAAACAAAGCCAGGACAATGACTGAATCTACCTGTAAAGAGTCTGTAACTCCACAAAACTGGCAGACCCAGAATCCCCTTCTCTTTTCTGGTACTTAACCTGGTACCAGGTTATCTGGGTACCAATCCCACGAAAACAGTGTGGTGGTGAATAACATGGAGAGGGTAGTATGGTGCCCAGTATCTCTCAAAACACAGCCAGGACCTTGTCCTTGTTTGATATCCATTGCTTCGGTTGTAGATTTGTTGGCCGGAGTGGGGTGGTGGCTGGTTTTTGTTTGTTTGTTTGTTTGTTTTTTCAATTGAAAGCAATAAACTTCCTTTTCCCTCTAAAAAGAGATATTTAAAGGGGTTGATCTGATTTCTTTTGTAGCCTGTATTATCATGGGCATAGATCAAAATTCCCTACCTAACTCAGAGAGTTAGGGAGTTGTGACTTTTGTTGAGAAATACATTCATAGTAAAAATTATAGGACCTAGGTTCTAGCTCTTGTAGCAAACTGTCACCTTACCATTAAATCTTTCAAGACATTTTCTAAAGGAAAATTCTTGGACACATGACCTAAAGATAACTCTCACCACCTCCTTCACCATAGAGGACCAAGCCCATTATCTAGTGAGTCAGACGCTCTGAGAGGCTCTAAACTGCCTCTATACCTCCTGTTGCTTTGAACCCTCACCCCCAGGTTTGGCTCTCTCTAAGTCAGATTTGTCCTTCTTTCCTAAGGTGGGTTTTCTATCTTGGCTCTTGACTTCATTCCTTCTGCCTCATCTGCAATGCTGCTGACCGCTGAATGTGACATCCACGCCTCTGGCTCATACTGACTGCTCAGATTCACCAGATCTAAGATCTACCAGAGTGCTTGCTACTCACCACCTCTTGCCTTCTGAGTCTTTCCTAGGCAACCCTTCATTTTCCACGTCTTTGCAGCTTTTATGCTATTCATTTATTAAAGTCCTGCTTATCTCTTATGCTAGACTATAAACTCATTTCTTTCTCAAATTTGTGTTTTCTGGGTTACACAAAACAAGGACTCCATCCAAACTAATAACAACAAAATAGACTCAAAAAGCCTCTCAGAGATCAACTCTAGTTTGTTATTGGTAAAAAGCTAACTTGGATTGTGTGGGGTACCTATCAAGAAAACGATAGAGTTGAGAAACATGCATCTTCATTACTGTTATCAGCTGGCCACAGATTTAGTTCCCAAAAATACCCTTTTCGATATACATTTTCTATTTCTCTAGTTTAGAAACTTGCTCTAAATTTCCATGTTGGATAGGAGAGAGATTGGTAATGTGGTTAAAATGCTTACAATCTATGGAGAAAGAAATAGATACAAAAATTTTAAGAGAAGTGACAAGATCTCTGCCTTAAATTTCTCTTCCAAATTTAGCAAATACTGTGACCAAAAAAAGTATTGCTTGTCAGAAACAAAAATTTTACTTCCAAAAAAAAAAACACATTATATATGACAACTTTTTCACTTTGTAAACAGTAAGAATTAATTGAAGGAAAATGTAAAACTTAGGTGTAACAGTGCAGGAGAGTAAGAGGCTGTGATAAAAACCAAAATAAAGCCAAACATGCCGCTAACACCATCCAGGTTCTTCAGGAGTAAGTTAGATAATGACCTAACCCAGGTCTGATAAGTTCTCTTTCACACACTGCTAAAAGCCACAGCATCTTCTTCCCTCGCTGTAAATGCTGCTGGATATTTATGCCATACAACAATATATATTCAACTAGATAACAATAAATGTTCTGCCATATTTCTTTTTTCCTTATTTTTATCTTCATATTTCTGAGATTTATTTTGTTTCCTCCAGGCTCATCTAAATGTCAATAATTGTTTACTTCCTCTGATTTATTACTCCATGTCGCCTAAACTTCATGTTTAATCTTTACTTCTTGGCACACTCTAGAACAGTCTTCTGTGAAGTTGATACATTCTTTCACATTGATTAATTGGCTGATTAATTTGTTTACTTAATACTTACGGATCTATAACTACACACCATTCACCATTATAAGAGCTTAGATCAAAACACACAAACACAAATTCTTGATCTCATGGAACTTGCATTTTAGTGAGGAAGCAAGCAAAAAGTATATGTACAGCAGGCATGGTGGTACACTGCTGCTAATCCAGCACTTGGGAGGCTGAGACTGGAGGATGCTGAGTTTGAAGACTACCTGGGCCACACAGTAAGATCTTATATCAAAACAAAACAAAGGAATTATGGAGCAAGATATGGAACTCAAAACCACCAGGGAGTGCAGTCATACTATTTCAGGTAGTAGGATGAGAGATGAAGGGTAAGAGAAAATCTCACAAAAATCTAGGCATCCCTCCTAGAAAGAATTTATGCACCTGTTCCCTGAAGCAGATGATTGACTGGCTACAGTATTGCTATGAATAACTGGGAAATTCTATAGTCCATCAGATCACACCAGCAAAAGATTTTACTTAATTAAGGCTCATAATTTATTTTTAATTACTTCCCCAACAGAAAATACCTCAAGAAACACAAAAATAATCTAAAGTATACTGTTTCCCTGGCAGCCTCCTTGAATTAATTACTGCTGAGTACCTGCAGGTATTCAGACAATCCCAGATGGAGAGAATGTTCTCCTGGCCCTAAAGCATCCCAGAAAATGAAAATGGCCTTATGTAGTAATAATTTAGTTCCTCCAAAGCCCTCTTCCCTTTCCTAGCCACAGTCTGTCTAGGTACATGAAAGAATGTCCTAAGTGCATCTACACAACCACATGCACCTCTCAGGCTTTGTCACACTTCACTCTAATTCCACTAATGCCTAGGTACTTGCTTTTTTTCCCCCTCAATGAATGTAAGTTGTATAGGGGAGGAAACTCAATCTTATTTAAAGTTTTAACTATCTCAGTATCTAGAAAGTAGTACCTAAGTTTTAATCCCAGCATTTGGGAGGTAGACACAGGGGGATCTCTGTGAGTTCCAGGCTAGCCATGGCTACACAGTGAGACCCTGTCTTAATAATAATAATAATAATAATAATAATAATAATAATAATAATAATAAATGATTTTAATTAAAGAGGGGATGTGTTGGCTTGGTGATTTAAAAAAAAAAAAAAGCTTATTCAGTTCCATAAGTCCGTATAGAAGGATAGGCACTGTGTTGATTGTTTTAAAGGGCCATGTACAATATTTAAACTCTTATGAAGCAAGTATCACTATTATTTTATTGTCACAGCGGAATAAAATAAGACTGAGAGAGGCGACTATGACCAGTTCATATAAATAGCTCATGTTTGAACTTGATGTTCATGTCAAGAAACATACAATCTCATATTTAATAAATTGCAAGTGCTACAGAAAGTGCTCTTTCAGGAATAGGAGATGTAGGAACAGAGCACCAAATTAGGATCAACAGGCATTTCACAAATAGAAGAGGGCAAAATTTGAGTCTTCTCCTGGAAGTGATGCCCAGATGGGACTTGCTGTACATTTTATAAATGGACTAGAAGAGACTGAGTGATCTGATGTTTCAAACTCTGCAGATGACACACTAAGCATCTCTAGGGTGTGAAATGCCAACCTGATAAAAATAAAACCCAGTATGCTTAGAGAATGACAGGCTGCAAGTTCCCAGAGCCCCAGAATTGTATCTGGCAACCCTGTGAGGCAGGCAAGCAGGTGTCTCTCTAGTTTCCATCCCACGACTGATTTCCTACTGTCCTCTGAGTTGTTAGGGCCCTTGGACCTGGTGACCTATCCAATGACAAAGCTCAGGAAGATAGGAACAGCCTTGGAGCTCACAGAGCCAGCCAAGCCCTGAAACCCAACCTAACCACAGGTATGGTTTGACCAGACATCAAACCCCACGTGCTAGCAAAAGCCAGCACAGCCCAGACTACAGGGGCACAAATGCCAGAACATTACAACTGACCTGTCCTTTCTCAAGGAGGACAAAAGCTTTCTACTGAAATGTCTGACTGTTCCACACAGAGATGGTGAGCCTGTTGTTATTATTATAACATGTTTCCTAGCCTGAAAAGAACAGATATATTTAAGAGCTTCCTTAGAGTGGTCATGAATGCATGATCACTCCCACTCTTAGTGGGATTTAAGGTAAACTACAGCCACTTTGGAAATGATAAAAATTTGTATAAGCTCTTGTGGCATGCCTTTGAAGGCAACTCTAGACAGTTGCTGCTACAACTCACCGAAAAACAAATCCTGCATGTATGAAAGTTATACAAAATATTTAATAGCCTCCATACCTCAGAATAATAAATTCACTTTTTGATATTTATAATCATTTAATTACATTCACTGGCATCCAGAAATAAATAATCATTCTGTTGCAGTATTGACAGCATGAAAAAAAAATTACTAATAAATATCTTAGTACATTTAAGGTAAAACTAATGATATTTTTGTTGGTTTTTATCTTAGTTTAATCGGTACCCCAAACTACAAAAGTTAGTTGCTCTTATTATCTACATATTACATTACATATAAAGAAATTGAGGCTTTGAAAATTACATAACTTGAGACCATGGGGCTAATACCTGGTAAAGCAGGTATTCCAACCCTGGAAGTTTGACCCAGAAACCACATTCCAAGCCTAAACAATTTATTAGGCCTTTATTCTTTTCTATAAAAATTCATTAGAATGTACATCTTCCACATTCACCTACAAATCTTTCTGGGTCAAATCTTCTAATCCAGTACAAGCGAGTGTTACATAGTACAAAGCCAACAACAACAAAAAACCTGGGACAGGATCACAGCGCATTCCCTCAAAGTCCCATGAAAATGTCCAACTGCATTTTCTAGCATAATCAGGAACACTAAATGCAATCTATAGTTCAACGAAAACAGCAAGTCTGACCTAAACCCCAAATCTTAAATACATGAGTCTTGTGCTGTTTTCTTCTATTCTACAATACAAGAGGTGGTTCCAAGACCGAAAAGCACAGTTGAAAAACCTCGTTAGGTCATGTGGATAGAGATAATATTTCCATGTAAAACAAAGATCAAACATACTGTGGACACAAAAATTTCCATCTGGAAAAAAAAAACTCACCAAGAAAAGAAAGCAAACATCAAGCTGTTTTAACATTTTAGCTGAATTGCATGTAAACAAAATCCACCCAACTTGAAGCAGCAAAAGTGGTGTTTCATAAAAATGAGTTAGAACACAGACAGATGTGTGAAAACCCTGAGGATCTGCAGTTCATTGTGCCTGGGGTTAAATGCCATTCTCATATTTTACACATTTGTTATTTAAAAAAAAAAATTAAAACTGTTGGTCATTGGGTCTTTCCCTTTTAGAGCCACATACTAAAATATTTATGGATAAAATGAAATGATTTGGCCTGAAATCATAGAGTCAGGAAAGAAGTCAGATAACAGAGGAGCAAACGAAGCAAAGGATCCATGAGTCATGCATGAATTATTAACCTGAGGGATAGAGATACAAGGTTTTCCCTGTGGTCCCCTTCGCTTTTCATTTGCATACCTCTATGATGTATGCATTTATCTGACATATTCCATAATGAAAGGTTTTGTTTAAAAAAAAAAAAAAAAAGAACCTACTTGGGGTACTTGGGGTTAGTGATGATGGCTCAACCAGAAAAGCTGCCTGCTGCACAAACCTGGCAACCTGCATTCGAACCCAGAACCTATATACAGTAGGAAGGAGAAAACTGACTTCCCCCAGAGAGTCCTCTGACCTCCACATGTACATGAGTATGAGTGTGCACACGCGCATACACACATGTTGTATACATACAAAAATCAATAAATATAATTTTTAAATTTTTATTAAATTTAAAGCTATTTAAGAATATTTTTTTACATTTATTTATTTCTTCAAGTTACATCTCAATCTTAGTCCCCTGCCTCCTCCCCATCCCAGTCCCACCCCTCTACCCTCTTCCACCTCCCCTTCCTATCTGTTTTTTTTTAATTTAAGGTATATCTTTTCCCCCCCAACAGCTCCCCCTTTTAGTCCAATAAAAGGTTCTTTTTCTTATAACAATAAATACAATACAAAACAATAAGAATAATTAGGCCACAATTATGAAAATTAAAAAGTATAACATACATTCCCAATGTCCAGTCTATACATATTTGGCAACTGATATTAATATTCTTTATCTATCTCCATGAGTTTAAAGTTCTATACCTAACTCAGTTTCCATCCTAACTTGCATTACCAACTTAAAAACATCTTTTTTATATTAATTGTACTTGATCTATTTTTTTTCCTTCAAGTTACATCTCAATCACAATCCCCTCCCTACTTCCTCCTCCGGTCCCACCCTCCTACCCTTTTCTCCCTCACTTCCCCCCATCTGCTTCCTTTTTTTTTTAAGTAAAAACATCTTTGTAATGTATGTACTTCACTTAAATTAATTTGGAATTTTAGCATACAATGTGTGTATGTATTAACACAAGATACAGCAATATTTAACATGTATGCTACATTTAATTTTAGTATATGTGTATGTATGTGTGTATGTATGTATGTATGTATGTATGAGGAACATATATGATAATCTGTGTTGATATCTTATAATTCAGAGAATGAGTAGAGGGCAGCTCCTCCATTAATCAGAGTCCAGTTTATAATCAATTTCAGTTCAATGAAAGTCTGTAATAACTAAGTTGAAGGCAGAGCTCAATTTTTTAAGGTATAATTTGTTTTCCTCCGCTCTTCAGAATTCTAATGCCAATCTCAACTTGCCATTTCAAAACCTATTTCAGCCTAGAAGACAAAGAGTGAAAGCTAATCTTAACCACCAAAGCATCTCTAGTCCCCTAAAATGAAAGGTAATCTTAAAGTAGGACAGTCTAAAAACAAATGTCTTGAGGGCAAGAGTGATGATCCAACAGTAAAGAATGTGGAGTTCTCTGGCACAGGAGCCAAGCTGGCTCCCAGTACCTACGTAGGGCAGGTCACAACTGCCTGTGACTACAGCTCCAGGACGTCTTTGTGTCAGTATATGTGACAAGATCACCAAAAGTGCTCACTTCAGTGGGAAATGCAGACCGTGGTTCCAGTGAGTGTTAAAGCCGCCATGCTTTGAGTCCTCCCTGATATGTTCATGGTCTTTCCTGCGTTCTCACTCAAGGTACACAATTCACACTTTAATTCCAGTATTCACAATCTCTCCATGTCACAAAACAACAAAATTCCACATTGCGTTTCTACTGAACATGAAGGGCCTTTGTATGACTAGACTCAACTCATTACTGAAGGGCCTCTTGGTTGTTTACCAAATTTGTGCAAAGATGA
Source organism: Lophiomys imhausi (assembly GCA_907164525.1). Lineage (NCBI taxonomy): Eukaryota > Metazoa > Chordata > Mammalia > Rodentia > Muridae > Lophiomys > Lophiomys imhausi. Next base: position 6,579,881 of record CAJQZJ010010085.1, on the reverse strand, counting down.
AACATTTCTAAAGCACATATGAAACTTCCTCAAGTTATCAGTAGAAGTAGCAAATGAAAGAAGAGTGTAATATTCAATTCTCTCACAGCCAGCTGCAAAAAGTAAGTGTATGTGGAAGTAACCTTCACTGGGTTGAGTAACGATTATATGATTTTCTGCATATGGAATTGTGGTTACATGCACAGGAAAAATAAACTGTGAGAAGAAATATATGATGACTGATGCCTTACATACCTATATTTTCTCTTCAATTCATGCCACCAAATCAGGATTTTCTCTTCAAAATGACCCTAGACTGACCTTCCCACATTCTCCTGCTGGAGCTAGCTTGCTAGGAAGGAAAGGAGGATCCAAGAGGGGCAAGTGGTTTCCTTCAGAGGAGCAGTCCTCTCTGGGGCAGAGAGAATCCTTTCTCCCACATGATCCTCAGGTTGTTCAACTAATACTTGCTTTTCTTTCCTTAGACAGAATCGCTGTGAATTTAATCAAAAGGGAAGTTCCACTGGGCCAAAACTTTTAAATTACTTCCGCTTTCTGTAAGAAACAAAAACTAAAGCCTTTTATCAAAGGAAATAGATAAGCAGCTTCCAAGTTTTACAATCCAGGAAGTTGTAGGGTGAGCAAGGACCTCTAGGGCAAGGAATGCCTTTTATAAGCCAGGACTGTTAGAAAAGAAGGAAACAGCTCCACAGGAAGGAAATCCCAGAGGATGACAAGTCCTCTGGCTTTGCCCTTCCTGATCCACTTACCTGGGAGTCACAATGCATGCCATCAATATGCTATGGTTGCAAGCAGCCATGCAGATGAAACACAACCCCTGGCTTGTATGCCCAACACAGTCATTCTTACAGACGAGCAGTCACACTTTCACTCCTGTCTTTGCTGACATATGACCATGCATAAAACATATTTACAAAGGAGGATAAGGTAGATGTGTGACTGTCACACAAGTGCCAATCAGTAGGATAGCAAAGAACCATCTAGCAAAGAGCAGCCCAACGCTTTAAAGCTACTGCATCAAAGTTAGTGAAAGGAGAGCTACCTAAACTTGATCTTCCTTTGGCCATAGAGATGGTGGGTGATCAGAAAAGAGAGAGCTGCCTAACATTCAAAAGCAGCAACCACAGAACTCAAGTGACATCAGTAACATATAGGAACACCCACTCAATGTTCATTCAGAACTGTTTGCTCAATATATAGAATTTCTGTGAAACCACAGCAGTCACTGTAGGCTAGCTTACACAACACTGCTAACCACTTTGCATAACTCTACAGAAGAATAACAAAGCAAAGGTGGGTGCTTTGCTATTAAAAGCGCACACGCCTTTAATTCCAGTGCTCTGAGGCCAGGTGGATCTCTGTGAGTTAGAAGCCAGCCTGCCTGGTCTACAGAGTGAGTTCCAGGATAGTCAAAGCTACACAGAGAAACCCTATCTTGAAAAACCAACCGAACAAAAAAGAATAACAAAGCAAAACTAAGTATTCATTTTCTCTGCCTTTTTTTTTTCTTTTTCATTTTCATTTATGTTTTATTTAAAAAAAAAAAAAACACCAGGAAGAAGGGTGAGGAGAAGGGATAGAGAAGAGGGTATGTACCAATCCTCCTATATAACTCAAACTGATCAACAGGTAGGATTTCTGGGTAGGTTTTTACTTTCCTGGTAAGTGGAACTCACCATCTACTATGTATTCACTCCACAGCTTTCTGCCAGAGCAGGGACAGCTATCTTGCAACTCTTGAGGGACCAACATGAGGAGGACAGCCCCAGAGTGTAATGGTAGAGTCAGAAAAGCCCTGGTTCCTCCGTCAGCCAAACTGATACTGGCAAATGCCAAGTCCAGCTTCCTGGTATAGAAGCATTCAGTCCTTGTCTGTTCAA
>CAJQZJ010010085.1:6556942-6577991 GCA_907164525.1 Lophiomys imhausi | reverse complement strand
GCATTCAGTCCTTGTCTGTCTAAGTCCAGCTTCCTGGTATAGAAGCACTCAGTCCTTGTCTGTTTAAGACTGTGCAGGTCAAGTTGTCTGATGCTTGTTGACAATTTCTCCAATAAATACAAACAAAAACAACTATAAGTGTGTGCCTAAATGCCAGACAATCGAAAGCATTTGAGCACCTAACTCACTTGCAGTGTGAGTTTTGCATTCTGAGATGAAAAACAAACAAACAACCCTGGAGAGTAGGCCAGACACTGGCAATAACTTGCTTTAAACCTTAGGCAAATCATTTCCTTTCTTTCCACATCAGTCTTCTCACATTTAAATGTGGTAGACTACCCTGCCTACTCACACCATAGTTATGAGGGCCAGGTGAAAGCCTGACTGGATAAAACCCAAAGTGCTACATAAATGTAAAGGTTGTATGGTCTTATATACACTACATTCCCTGGGTATATTTCATTTTGCTTTTTCCACTATCAAAGAACACAGAGAATATACTATAGAAGAGTTTACTGAAGGCCACTAAACAAAGTACAACTTAATGGGTTGTATGTTAGCTCACAGTTTGAGTCTATCACAGCAGGAAAGTGTACAAAGCATCTCAGTCCGCACAGTAGGAGTCAGTAAGAAGCTGCTGGCACTTGTCACTGAACCAGAAAGCAGACAGGCAGAACCAGGGCAGGACTACTTCTGCCACCCAAAAGCTCCACACCCTCCCAAAATATAGCCACCCTAGGGAAGCAAGCATTGTTTCCTGAGAGTTAGGGAGACAGTTCAATTGGTGAAGGGCTTGCCACATAACCATGAGGATCTAAGTTCAGATCCCTGGTTCCCACAGAAAAAAAAACAGAAGTGGTGCCACATGCCTGTGACCCAAGCTCTGACAAGAACAGAGATGGGTGGATCCATGAAGCTTGCTGGCTACCCAGCCTAAAGGAATCAATCAACTTCAGATTTAGTGATAAGATGATATTTCAAAAAATAAAGGTGGAGAGCATCTGAGGAAAGACATCAGACATTGATCTCTGACCTCTACATGCACATGAACACACACACATGCATACACATGTGTGTGCATACCTGCAACAAGTGTACACACAGCCACATGAATATACCACACATACCACACACAGAGCACACACTCTTTCACATACACATAAACACTTATGAATGCATAGCTGCACAGATATGTGCACACAGTCACATGATTACACACACATGCCACAGATATAACACTCTCTCACACACATACAAAACCATGAGCCTATGTGAGATATTTCAAATACAAGTCCTATTATGCCTCTCTGATCAATACACAGAATCTATTTTGAGCCTGAAGAGGTTCAAACCCTATGTAAAAGAGGATATGTGTAGTCGGGTTAGAAAAAGAACACATTATAAAGTCATAAATATTCTAAAACCTCCTTTTGATTCATCCAATGGTAGTAATTCATCAAGAAACGTGACTACAGAACAACTACAACATGAAATAAACAACAGTTGCTTTGGAACTCAATATAGTTAACCAATGTTTACCTCTTATTTCTGCAAAAGCTCTTTCTTCCTGTGACTGCTACCTTAATTGGACAGGATCTAGAATCACTGGGGAAAAGAGTTTCAGTGAATGATTGTCTAGTTCAAGTAGGCATGCGGGAGTGTCTGTGGGGAGTTGTCTTGATGTGGAGAGGCCTAATCTCCCCTGTGGGCAGCACCGTTCTCTGGGTTTGGGTCCTGGACTGCTCAGGAGTAGAGACGGTAAGCATGTAGAAGGCATGCCTGTCCTCAACTGGACAGGATATTTTAAGTTCCTGCCTCTTTGGCTTCCCCAATACGATCGGCTCTGACCTAAATTGTGAGCTAAAACACACCTTTTCTCTCTGAAGTTTGTTGGGGTATTTCATCACATAAACAGAAATGAAACCAAGACACTCCTCAATAGAATTTTACAGCCTTTTGAAAAAGTATAGATCTCACTAGAAAACTGTCTCAAAATTATGTACCTACTTATTGGGTCTGTATTGAATCTTTCACACAGTAAAAGGTGAGTAAACAGGAAGATATTTGTCCAGAGGACGAGATCAACTAAAACCTAACTTTGCTAAGGACATTACTATAGCAGATTGCATAGTGAGTTTACATAAGTCCTAAGGTTACAGACACATTCCTATCTAAAGACTAAAGTAGAAATTCTCATTTGGAGGAACATCCTCTACTAGCACATCTATGTGGTACAGATCAAGAACATGACCATTGCTTGGGGTTCACTAGAAAAGTAGAGTCTGGGGCCCTGAGTCTCATCTAGTAAATTGGAATCATCAACTTTTTAAAAGATTTCAGGTGATTCAGAAGTACATTCAAGGTTGAGACACACTGAGTCTTGACTAGCTGGCACAAAGTTCTCAGCAATTTCCGACGATAACAAACAGCAAGCCAAGAGAGTAGATCATCTCCTTCATCACCTACCCATCTGTTCTCATGCTGGCACCCCAAGTCCTCCAGCAGCTTCCCATCACTCATCAAATAAGACCTCAAGCCCTCAGTGATAGGCAAGGTCCTCCTGCATCTGACAACATTCCCCTCTCACCTTTCTTCTTGGTCTCTGTCATGGACCTCAAGCCTGTTTCTCAAAATGTGAAGAACACACCACCTGAGGCAGGACCAAGTGGGGCCCCATCCTTGACCTTCTGAGTCATGCTCTTTAGGGGACAGAATTGTGAGGATGTGATCTTGACCAGCTCTTAAGTTGATTCTTGGGAAACAAACCTCCATTTTAGTTCTCTCATCTTTGGTTAAGTTTCACTGGGTGTCCAAGCATATGGGCCACTCCACACTTAGGGCCAACACTGGCCCAAATGCCGCTCTGTTTCCCCTCACAAAGTGTGGCAATGACACATTCCCGTGCCTATTTCCCTCCTATGCCCCTAAATTTATGCTATGTGTCCTTCTGCATGTACAACAGCAAGCATGTTCGCAGAGCGGGTGGCCGTCACTTACTGATTTAGCATGGTGCACACCACAAACAACCCAAGACTCTGTTGTTCAGAAACTAACCAGCTTAACTGCAGCACAGCCAGTAAAAAGTGATGCTTCATTGAAAATAGCAGCATATACTGATTTGGCAGAGTGCCAGAATGCATACTAAAAGCAAACAGCAAATTGTAAATGGAAGTACAAAACGATCCTGAAGAATACACATCAAAACATGAAGGGTGGATATTCAGAGCGGTAAGATTATGAATAGCATTTATTCCCTTCTGTATATTACTTAGCTCTTTTAGAACAAATGTGTATAACTTTTTTACATTTTGAACTTTTCCACATTAAATGCTTACAGAACTAATTTTTATTGTAAATAACAACTTCCATTTATTATGTTCCAAGGACAGGACCCCCAAGGGTTGCAAAGGCTGGAGATGTTGCTAGGAGGAAAAGGAGAAAGCAGGAAATAGGTAGTCTTAGCAACTGACTCTCTGTTCTTCCTATTGTTTGGGATTCTGAAAAGTAATGAACCATCCTTTGATGTCTTAGCACACTGCTCTAATAAAAGCTGTGGCTCTCAGTAGAGACAGCACGGCTCAACTTCAACAGCATCAGGACAAGTAGCAAGAAGCTGTCTGCTGCCCACTCCTTCAGTTGTCAAAATACAGCCTTCCACCTTGTCTCACTTTCCACAAGGATCACTGTCCAAGATCAACCCGTTAAATACTGTGCTTCAGTCTTTTTCACATGACTGCAAAACTGGATTGTTAGGTGATGTCAGTGACCTCCAGTTAGTCACTGCTGCTAGGAGAAGGATGGGCATGGAGGTGGTGGGAGCCTCTCACCTGGTTTTCTCCTAATGCAGGGAAAACTTGCAACACATTCTGTTTTAATTAATGTTTTGCACAAAATGTTTTAAGGAAAGATAACTAAATTAAATTTAATTCATGCCTTCAACAATAGGAAGGAAATGTCAATTAATCTGATATTTGATTGATTTTGACATTCCCAAAAAAAATAAAAATAAAAAAAGATTTGTAAGGAAAAGGTAGAAACATTTTTAAGGCCCTACTAAAATTTTATAATATTTAGCTCTAGTTTGAATGTTTTAATATATACTATGCTTGAATAATACCAACAGGAAAAATGTGGCACAGCTTAATACCTTTTTCAACTTGGGTTCTGCTCAAGTTTTGATCTGCATGAAAACCTGGGGTAAACAATGGGTAGGCATTTTACAGGGCGTCGTAGAATACCAAAACTCAGTGTAAACTAAAGCATAAGAGTTCCTAAACCACAGGGTGTGTTGTGGTTTTTTTCTTCTATCTAACTCACAATCATCTCACTGAAATAGCAAAACGTGCATGCACCTTATTAAGTCCTAGGCTTCAGAAACAAGGAGGTAACTTGACAGATTCATAAGGAGTACTGTTCATGTCATAACCCTGAACACAGAAATAAAATCTATGAAGCCAACATGTCGTAGAAGGGAAAGGGCCGCTCTTCCCTTTTGTCCTGCAGTAGCCACATGGCACAAATTAGTCACCTAGCCTCTGGGAATTTCCTACTTCCTCATCCCCGAAGCAGACACAGACCTAGAGGGTGCCTAGGTTCTTTCCAGAACAAATTTTCTTAGAGCTCCAGCCCTTTACATTCCCTCTGCACACAGCTACAAAACTGAAAAGACCTTACATTTGCAATCCAATGAAAATGAACATTTAAAAAAAAAAACCCTGCATTTTAACAAAATTTCCCCTGAAATTTTGAAAAAGGGAAGAAGATACTACCCCTGTCATTTTAACATGAATATTTAACTCTCAGCACCTGGACTGTCTTTTATTACTCATCAACATCATAAAGCCACCCCCTCTCACTGTCTCACAACTGTAAGAAGCATGAGATATGTTAAAGGCAAGAAAAAAATCTAGTATATAATGGTTCCTCCTAGAAGCTATAGGTCACTTAACAAAGATCCCAGGGTCTGCTCTCAAGCTAAGGCCATTATTCTCGGTCACCCACCAGAACTTGAAGGTAAAGGCCTATCGCTGAGGAGGGCTCATATCTGGTCATAGAACATGGAGAAATTAAGCCAGAACTGGACTGGAAACGTTCTCTCTGCTGCCTAGCTTTCACTGTGTCAGAGGTGTTGCAAGGCTGCTGGGTGAGGAGAGGCATGAACAGTCTTAGCCAGTTGTGACTCTTCAAGCTACAGTAATGGCAGACAGTGGTGACTAGCGGCATGAATGTTATGGTGGTAGGTGATAGCCAACCACTTTGTGGTTGGATCCAAGACCAACTCAAGACAGAACACATGACTAGTATGGCAAACCTGGTTAAAAGCTGGTAGCTGGGGACCTCACAGGCCCTAAGGGACAACCCATTACTGTCCCTTTGCTAAATAATCATGTGACCAAACTACCTTCTAAATCTATAGTTTATATTCATAGGTATTATCGCTGAACTTAGCCTTCTTGAGAAAAATTGACGATTTTATAGTATTTAGCAAAACTAAAGCCAGAGCCTTCTACAAAGCAATTTCACTTCTAAGAATTTATTTGTCATTTATTTTATTTGTTTTAGTAAAAAAAAAAAAAAGGAACTGTTAAGAATTGTCAATAATGTAAAGATGCCCCTGAGAATATCAGATAGTACAGAAAGAAAGAAAGAAAGAAACAAAGAAAGAAAGAAAGAAAGAAAGAAAGAAAGAAAGAACAAAAGAAGGAAGGAAGGAGAAAACAATCCAAATGTTATATCAAAAGTAATTAAATTTGGAGTGCTACATACAGTAAAGCAACAGATTCCAATATAAGACAAACACAAAAGCAAAAAAGTACTGGCGTATACTCATTTCTATAATGATAAATAAATAAGTAAATAAAGATCACATCCTACAATCTCAGTGGTATGTGCCTAATAAAATTTTTCTAGAAAGAACCTAAACAACTCCCTTTTCAAGTAGAGAATCAAGAATTCAAGAGTTTGGTTTACCAGAGAAAACTTTCAGTTCTTTTACACTTTAATCTTGTTTGAAATGCTTAACACATTGTATACTTAGTCCCAAGACTGATATGTCAAACTACTTAGAAAAAATAACCTCTGTGGAAGACATTCGCAAGTAGAAGACAATACACTCATGTAAGTTATCCTAGGGAGTGCTTTTCCACTGGGGTTTTAGGAAGACTCGTCCTTGGTCCAATACCTACTGCCGCAATCGAAACCCAGTAGCACAGTTATTCAGTAAGCACTGGGAGGGACCGAGGGGTCCTCCACTGAACTGAAATATCCACCTAGGAGATAATAGCTTTAAACAGTCCTTCTCAAACATTTCCACCAAATTACCCCCAAATATCAAATACACTGAGCCTCAGCTACATTAGTGAGTTCAGGGATAGCCTCGGTTATATGAGACCATCTGTCACTCAAAAACTAGACACTTGTCATCCTTTGGCACGGGACTGTGCTGCTTGCACCAGACTACTTTAAATATCTCTACTCTGATTAAATTAAGGGAATTGTAAGTTTTGAGTCCCAAATAACAGCATTGAGTCCAGACAATGTAGCCAAACTCCATATCTTCATCATCCCTGTTTTTACTTCCCTCATAGACTGATCATTTATCCTTGTATTTAAGGGCATTGGCAGTAATTCTGTCTGTATTTAAGCTACAGACACCCTCCAGAATGTGTCCTCTCTCCACACGGCCATCATTCTTGCCAAATCCCTTTAAATGTTTTTGATTCAGTAGTGAGGGTGAAGAGAGACTTTGTTGGAAGAGATCTAGTTTAGATGGCAGTTGAGTGTCAATGGTGGCTGATACAAAGCCCAGGTTCACAGGCTGTGAAGAGCCCAGTACTGGGTTGTGCTGATTTCAGGCACCCTACTCATCACTGAGGAAAGGCAGGTCGTCAACACAGCCAATAAAGATAACTTGGACTAACACCAAATCCTCCTGATCAGAAGTAACTAATGCTTACCTTCATCTCCCCTGAACCTACCTAGGCCCATGAAAGTTCTCAAGCTCCTTGTCATTGTTTTCATTTCATGTATCTCTTAGATGAGTAGAAATATAAATTATAATTTGAGAAGCTAAGTGCAGCCTTAGTCTGGCTCTCTAGAAGTGCGAAAGCCAGCTCATGTGTTATCTAGTGTCTTAGCTTATCTTCCTATCAGAACAATTCATTATGAATTGAAACCAGGTTTTCCTGTGGAAAGCTTCAGCTTGACTGGGAGGTAGACACTGAGTTCTTTCTTGCAACTCTCAGTGTTTATTTTTATATTCCATAAAATGAGGATGTCTTCACTTCAAATCTGTGTAACGTTCACTGCCAAACACTCATTTAGTGTACATTGCCTTCATATTTCTGTATAATAAAGATCAATAATTGTGAAAAAAATCTTTAGCTGGGCATAGTGGCACACGGCTTTAATCCCAGCACTCGGGAGACAGAGGCAGGTGGATCTCTGTGAGTTCAAGGCCAGCCTGGTCTACAAAGTGAGTGGAGGACAGCCAAGGATACACACAGAAACCCTGTCTCGCAAAACCAAAAAAAAAAAAAAATTAATGTCATATCCTACAGATCTCTTGAGGTTTTTGAAGACCATCTTTTTATCTCCATATATTGCTATAATATTTTTGTTCAATAATCTCAATCATATTGAGAGAAGGTTTTTCCTTCAACAACTGGGTGACTTTTCAGGCAATTTCAGTTCTTCAAAAATCTATTATCTTATAAATGATCCATTCTTTTTCTTCTATGCACAAGTCTGTTTCATCCTAGATCCTAAATGTTATAGACAAAAATATTAACCAAGTCTAGTTTCATATCTAGGTCTGTTTAGATTTTCTTTCCCCTTACACAATAAAAGGAATTAAATTTTCTTTTATCCTTCCTATTGTATAGTAGAACATCTGAGGCAAGTAAAGCAATAAAATCACTTTAAAAATGAAAATAGTAATAAAAATAAAACTCTCTTGAGGTATCTCTTTTTTATTTTTTCACATTAAAAAAGATGTCTCTCCTCTGGTCTGATTTGAAAAGCATGGAAAATATATAGTCTGCACCTATAGCCTGCAAGCATATTCCCTTAACAAATGTTAGGGGTTTACTCAAGTTTCCCTGGATGCCTCTGGGATAAAAAGAAAGAACAAAGTTTCAAGATACCTAATTTCATAATCATTAGGTCATTTCTGTTCATAAATGAGCATTGCCAAAAATGATTTGTAATATAAAAAATGTTATAGACTTGGACATTCATAATTTTGTAGAGCTTTTATTCCTGCAGTTGGGCAACAGTTCTTCATCTCATTATAAGACATTTATCCATTCCCACATTCAAATCCCCTGAGCTTTTCTTCATTCTATCTCATTGCTAGTCTAGCAGTGTGTGAAAACAAATTGTTTTGAAAGAAATATAATTGCTCCAAGTTAAAATACTGGGAAATTTTTTTTTCTTTCAAAAAGCTAAATACTAATTATCTCCAGATTGATTACTAAACACATCCTGTTTAGTTTCAGCGCCTGTACCTTAATTAAGCTGTGGGATTTACAAGGATTAAAAATGTTTTATATAGACCTTAGGCAGCAGCACAATGACTAAACCTCCAACAGGCTGGGTGCAGTTAGGAGCTGCTGAACAATAGGGGTTTGTTCTGAGAAATTTGCTATTCGCAGTTTCACCATGTGCAGATGCTACACGTGTACTTAGATCCACTGCACACCAAGTTATCCAGTACAGCCTAGGCACCTGCACAGCTGATCATGTGATAAATCCTGAGGGGAGGGAGGGCAGCTGTACCCTTAAACATGCAAATAGAGGAAAGCCGTAGTCTGATTCCTCAGCTCTGCTATGACCTGATAGGGCTACTTGCTGTCTAGGCAGTCTGTCATGAACAGAATCATAATTTATGCAGTGCATGGCTGCAGGAGTTTTAGCAAACAGAAACACACACACACATACAGGCGCGCACGCGCACCCATGCACACACCCCTTCATCAGCAGTGGTTGGAAAAAACTAAACAGCAAAGCTACCTGAATTTTCATAGCTCTCATCTTACCCAAAATAATTGAGCACTGAAGAATTAGCAATTTTGAAACTAATGAATGGAGTCAGACAATGCAAAAATCTTTTAAATGTTCCTCCGGAGTTGGGAGACTATGCCTCAAAACCTAAATAAATCACAATGTTCCAGGAATTTGCATGTAACAATGCCTTTCAAATAAATCAATCATTTTTCTTATGAAATTAAAAAAAACTATCTCAACATCAAATTTCAGAATGAGCAGACATCATTTGGTGACAGCATTACAGACAGTTTCCGACAGCGCTGGTGGGCAATGGTACAAATCTAGTGCTTGGTGAGACAAACACTTAAGCATCTATGTTTTCCTTACGCTGTCTTCCAATGCCAGACTCAAACAAGGAATTCAAAATTCTTTTAACTTGACAATTACTATATTTGATGGCTTGATGTTTATGTGGAAATAAATAAAAGGCTCTCTAGATCAGGATAGCTGATATATAAATCTAATTATTTATTAAATTTCTAAGACTGGAGTAATCTCAAAAGCAGCTTTATTCAAGCTCAGAGGCCTCCAGAAATCACTAGTAATCTGGGCTAGTCGTGAGGTCATGGCTTTCACTGGGACAGTATGAAAACCCCAGCCCAGCTGCCCCTCAACTCCAGCCAACTGTCCCTGTATCTTCCCATTTTTCAACAAGCCAGAAATGCAGTTTCATATGTGAAATCTTCCTATTAGAATGTTGGCACAAAAAGTTTAAAAGCACAGCATGGGCCAAGTAAAACATGTCTGTGGGCAGGATTCAGCCAGCTGGCTGCCAGTTTAAGATCTCAGGAGAACTACAGAGAAAGGAACGAGTCAAATATTCCCTTGCTTCCCTCCTCCAACTTGGGAATGCACAATCTTGGAGATCACTGTGAAAGTCTAGACAAGGAAGTTTTTTTTTTTTTTTTAATGGTATGGAGCTTTGCTTAGAGCCCAAGAGAGACATTACTTTCCTGCAATACTTTTAATGATGTTCACACACACACACACACACACACACACACACACACACACACACACACTTTCACATAGTAAGATCACAAACACTGTTTGGAGAGCTTTCATTAAAGAGGTGTATCTTATTGGTGCACACTAGAAAATGGAAATCCATTATATTACAAAAGATAGGCTGTTGGCCTTAATCGTGGTTGTCTTTGCTCTACCAAAAAGCAAAATAGACTTAGTTGCAAATTGTTCTCCAGAAACTAAAATAACCCATTCAGAATCCTGAGAGCAGGTTCTTGGTGATAAGTTGAATGCTTGTGTTACCAGACCATCCCTGTCTTACTCATTACTCAGTCTAGCATGTGGGACAAGCCAAGTGTGGGAACAAGGAAGAATAAATAGAAAGTGCAAACTTCTGGTTTGCACACAGTGCTGATAATAAAGAACTAGTTTTTAGTCTTTTTGCAAAGCAAAGCAATATAATACAGAGGAAAAAAAGGTTTCACATCTCTACCAATAAAGCACTCTGGAAAGAGTTAAACAATATAGACACCATTTCATTGCATTTCCCAAAATAGAAGCTCTCTTCTTTGTTACTATAAACATGGATACATTTTGGGACCTGTTGTATTTGGCAACTATTTACTCCCATTTTAATTTAATCCTTGCTGATCATATCATCTTAACCAGCAGTAAAAAGCCTAATAATAGAGGGAACCGACCTACCCCTAAAAAATGCTTTGATTTACCACATTTTCATACAACTGTTAGGAAATCAGCAGTCTCCTAAGAAGTCCATCTAAGGGTCTGTATTTAAGAACTCTGTGGCAACACTGTAACTCCATTTACTCTTATCTCAACAAAACAAAAACAACAACAACAAAAACCCTTTGTGATATGAAGTAAGAAATTAAGGTAGTAAGAGCCCATCAATGGTTGTCTGTGATTTTAAATTGCATTCATTTTTAAATCCACCAGACATGGGTAGCTATTAGGTTATCATATCAACTACAAAAATTATTTACTTTCTAAAAAGATGCCTTCTTTATTTCTTAACCATATGTGTTTTTTCCCCCTTTCCATGATTAGGTTCTTCCAAATGTCATTAGAGATCTCAAGGCACACTTATCAGTAAATGCTAAACACTGTTTTGCATAAGGTTCTGATGTTGCTATGTTTTCCTTTTATAACTGAATGTCTGCTGAAATTTGATTAAACCTGACCTCTGTTTACAAACAAGAGACTGTGTAATGAAAACTGCATGTGCTGTAGATAGCATATCTGAAAAACAAAAAGAGCCTCACAAGGTTGCCTACGTTAGTATTAGTATTGTACAGAGTATTTTGCTTCCTTGGAATTGGACAAATTTGTCCCTTGAAATGGACAAATACAAGCATGTGAATTTCAGATTAGATTCAGGTAACACCATCCTGAGGCCTCTTCCCTGTGAACCCGATTTCCACACTTTCCACACCCACGGAGTCCCAAATAAACTGCCACCCCTTCAATTACTCCATTCTATCCTGGTGGCATTTCTGGGTCCATCTCTCCTGGAGGCTGGCATAAAAACCTGCTGCTTAGAAATGTTTGCTGAATCAGTGACTAACATTCTTACCCTCACTATGCTTAATCAGGGTTCTTAAATATAAATGTAAACTTAGTTAAAATATAATATATATCATATGTTTTATAGTATTATATAATCTTGTAGTCTGTGTTTACTGGAGCTCACGGGATCTTTTTCCCCCCTCTAATAATCCAAGGTTTCTTTGGAGCCTTTTGATACTTATGAGTGCAGCCATGTTCTGTTATCAGACAACACAGAAGAATGTCCAATGAACTGCATTCCAACCCCAGGCTCAGCCAAGCATTTCCCCTCCCTGCATCTACTTCCTTATCTGGACAATGGAGACAGCAATGCCAGCCCATCTTTCACATCTGCTGCACACAAGAGCTAATATAATTTATCAGCCATCTAGAAAATATTTAAATGACTTAGGAATTTTATCACAGAAGAGACAAAACAAATGCTAGAAGTTCTTCGAAAAGGAAAAAAAAAAAAAAAACCCTAATGCATGCTTGGAAGCCATGAATGAATGGCAGTAAACCACATCATTCTCCCCAGAGGGCACAACAGATGATGAGGTAACAAGAAAAGAGAGACAAGAGAAGATTTTAAATCACAGAGACTGTTGTTAACTATCAAAGTTTGCACTGACATGCATCACACACAGAACAATACATAGAAATGTAAGTGAAGTTCAACAAATTATTTTTGAAATGAATATAGCATTTGTGGCCATCACCCTGGTTAACAAACAGAAAGCTCATCCTGCGCATACCACACCTTTCCCAATCACTTACTCCCCTCTCCCAAGTATCAACTTTCCTCCGTCTCCCTAATTATACTGTGGTTTGCCGACTGTACCGACTATCCTCACTCCAGTTAGCTGTCCCTGTATATACAATCATAAAGTACATGTGTTATTTTGAATCAAGCTCCTTTCATTCAACATTATCCCCATGAGATTCATTCATGTCGCCACACATGGCTGTAGTATGCCCATCGCATATTCCATTATGTACATCATGATGTATCGTCCTCCTATGGAAGAACATTTTGGTTGCTTTGAATATTACAAATTCTTAACTCATAGCATTACTTTCTAAACACTACAAAACAGGCCCTGAATACACTGCATACTATAATTATATGAGAAAACTTTGTGAACTCCATAGAATCTGAATACAACAGAAAATTATACTACTTGATTTAAAATAGTAACTACCAAGTCTTTAATGTAAAGAAAAAACGCATGCATAATACTGCTTAATTTTGTTTGATTTTTGTCTTTTAAATTTTCAGGTAAAGTTTGTTTGCTTTTAAAAAAAATGATTTAGAAGATTTATGAAGCATCAAGAAATCTATCAAAGTTACTTCAAACAGATAATTTACTTTTATGTTAATACATTTTCTGTGATAAATAGTAACTTTTAAAAATCGCTTTGTCAATTAAATTTTAACCTGGGGAATCTCTAAATGGTAAGATTATTATGCGTTTTTATTTTTCTTTTGGAATACACATACACACACACAATCTGTACATCCTTAAGCTTCTATACTATAACCATTATAATTTGGGGTTTATACATTCATGTGTATGTGTGTGAAGGGGTGGGGGTTGTGTGTGTGGGCGCCACGCGCGCGCCCGTGCGTGTGTTAGCCTGAGGAATGTAGAGGTCAAAGGCTAACCTCAGGTATCATTCCCCAGGCATCTCTCACCTTGTGGACAAGAGTCTCTCACTTACAGGAAGTTCACCAAGAGGTCTGCCTGACACTAGTCTTGGGACTAGAAGTACATATCACCACACCCAGCTTTTCTGTGTGGGTACTGGTGGTTAAACTCAGGTAGTCATGTGTGCACAGCAAGTAACTTACTAACTGATCTATTGACCTTTTATGATTTTAAGGTTACTTTTTTCTTTAACAAAAATAGTGTAATCTGCCTTCAAATTGAAATATTCAAAATTAATCTAGTTTTCCAAAGTAGAGTAATTAGATAAGCCATTAATAAATGATATATTCATTCATTGCTACCTTTAAAAATGGCAAAAAAAAAAAAGCCTTCCAGTCTTTTGGCTAAGATCAAGGGCAAACAGCAAAAGAAAATGGAGTCTATCTCAAATAAGCAAAAATTAAAGTGCTGAAAGATTTAAAACCAGGAAGGACTTGTGTCTGACCAAGGATCTGGAAATGCCACTGTAAGCCAATGAGATTTGACTTGGTGGTTGTTTTGACGAGTACCCTCCTTCCAGAGTGAGCACTGGTCCCTGAAGAGTTTAGAAGCAACACTTCACAAGCCAGCTTGGAAATCGTGCTTACATTCTGATGAAAGAGGAGTATACTAGATACTACTGATGCTATGGGACTCATGCTAATTTTATTAGCAAATACAAAAAAAAAAAGGAAGGAGAAAGGTATCATTAGCAGCTAAGTATGAAGATAAAACAAGCAGAACTGGGAAATAAAGGAAGAAATCAGTAAATAAATAGTGATGCCTAACTATAACACGTCAAAGGCTTGGGTTGTTTTAGTGTCTTTTTAAAAATTTGTTTATTTTATGCATATGAGTGTCTTGCCCGCACATACTTATGTGCATCATGTGCAAGCCTGCTGCCTGAGGAGGCCAGAAGAGAGTGTTGGGTCTCTTGGAACTGGAGGTACAGATGGTTGTGAGCCACTGTGCAGCTGCTGGGAACCAAACCTGGGTCCTTTGCCTGAGCATCAGTTGCTCTTAATGATTGGGGTATCTTGTCAGCTTCACTGTTCGGATATTTTTAATCTAAAACCTTGTCCAGAGTGTTTGCCATCATCACAATTAAAGATCTGATTTTGATGTGCTGACAATCTGTCAAAGACTAAACACACCATGCCAACATTTTGTTTTGTTTTGGGTTTTTGGTTTGGTTTGTAGATTTTCTTACTTGTAGCAGGCAGATTGATATAATGGGCAGACACAGAGGCAACGATGTCCCCACCCCCAGCCCTGGCTGCATGACACTGTATACCATATGGGTGTCTAAGTTATGACTCTTAAGTCCCAAGGATAGCCGTAAGTAAGGGTTCCATTATTTACATATGTGTAAAACTCATAATCAGATGGGTGGGAATAGCAGAATCCACATTCTCCTTTGCAGAAGCCAATTAGAACATGGCTGTGAACACCCAGCCCAGAAGAGCCCCTCCCAAGAGGGAAGTCCCCCACTGGTACAGCTTGATGATCTTGTCCAGGGCTGCTCCTCAGCTGGCTGCTCCTCAACTGGCCACACCATAGACCTTTCTGCTGGCTCAGCAGCAGTCAACAGAGAGAAGAAAACTCTGTCTACGGGCTCCCAGCCTGAAAGATGCTGGGCCTTTTTCACTTCTTTAGTCCCAACATATGTCTGTGGTGTATGTATTAATATGAAAGTTTTTAATAATTTTGCAGAAAATATTTATGTTAAACATGAACATAATGTTGAATAATCTATAATAAAAAACATAAGTCATCTGGAAAGTTAGAGCAACTGTAACATGGTATATGGGAGATCTTAGACCTTTATTAATAGACCTTACCATACCACAGTGATTAAAGATCATGTTTGGAGATCTTATTTGGAAAGATCAACTTTGTAATGCTGCTAGTGCCTATTTGGACTTGGTGATTAATGAAATAATTTTATCCAGCCTGTCATGATAGGGTCACTCACTTCTTTCCTGGCAAGGGCCACGTGTTAACTGACTGTGCCATTGAAGTCAGCACTGGTGTCTTTTTTATTATGAGAAAACTTTCACTCAGGTCTATCTTAGGTGCATTTTAAACAAAACAGAATAGGAAATTAATTTTGAACAAAAACACCAGCAATAATAAAATGATAACTATTACAGAAGCAATCACAAAATTAGCTAACAGAGAATGTATAGGGAAACTCTTCATAAAGATTGCCTAATTGATGTACACCATCATTCAACAAGGTAGGTATTTTCATTCTGTAATCTGATTGTTATACAGGAAAATGGAAGTTTAAGAGAGTTGAGTTGTCCAGGGTCCCAGTGCTGCTGATGATAGAGATGGAACATGAACTGGACTTATGGTATAGCTCTTAATCATTTAAGGTACAACATCACCTAGGAAAGGGTGCTTCATGTAAACTCAAGGCTACCACTGAATTCTACCAATAGTTTAGTGACGTACAAAGAAGAGGAGAGGAAGTATGCAAATGAGCAGGAGAGGAAACAGGGAAGCAGAGATTCAAGACCCCAAGTGCCATCTAGGCTTAGTCTAAAGGAAACATAAGTTAGGCAGCTAACTGCTGACCGCACTGTACTGAATGCAAAGGACTTCCTCTACTTGCATGGAGAAGGACACTAGTCACCTAAACCTAGATGAAGGGCACTGCAGGACCTGATGAACTCAACTTAATGCTCTAAAATTAGAGCAGGAGGGGGAAAAATAATAATTACAAGTCAACCAACATCTTTCTCCAAGTAAATATTAATTTATTAATTAAAGAGTTGTTCATGACATGTTTTTAACCCACTCTTTAATTTCTTCAGCAATAAAGCTCAGCACAGCTGAGCAAACGCACCATAAATAAGAATCTGAGAGGTTAAGAGCCTGCTCTTGCCTCTCTCATCTACTGAAGACATGGCCTGGGCAAGCTGTTTGGAAAGGTCAACAGGGTTGACTAGCTAAAAGAGTTTCTGATACCTACCTGAGTGGTAAAAATAACAGGGTTCTGTAGGGGGGTTAGATAAATTAGATTTAGAAAATATATAGGGGTTTCTGATACTGTCTCTTAATTCGGGGCATGAAGAGCATTATCAGCATGTGGACTAAAAACAGGATACAAACAGGAGACTTAATAGACTGAAAAACAAGGTTGAAGTCAGGAAAACAGGAAAGACTTAATGGACTTGAAGAAACAAAGTATCTGGCCTGACATTGTTTTCAGCTGCTAAGTGGGCAGAGCCCAAATTAAGCTGAAACAGAGTTCCTCCTATTTAAGGACAGTGCATGGAGTCCAGAAGAAGAGGCCCCTGATGCTAGAGAGCTCCAAGAGTCCTGCTGAAAAAAGTGCTGGCCATCATTTGATGGCCAGATTTCCCTGAAGCAGAAAGAAGCTGGTGAGCAAAGAAAGCCTGAGCAAGACACCAAAAGGCCAAGGACTAAACCCTGTGGCTCAGCTTTTGCCTAGAGGGGTTTGATCTGTCCGAACAGTGGCCTAAAGGAAATTGTGCCTGGCTTTAAGGACTGAGGCAGAGCAGCTGAGTTCCTGATTCAAAAGAAGTAAGTTGGCCTGCAGAAGGCTGGGGTCTCCCACAGAGAAGAAAGCATGAAGCCTTATTTAAGGTGAGACTGCAATAACCAACTTACCCTGACGAACCTGCATCTGAGAGATCCAGAAAAAGGACTGCTAAGTGCGTTAAAGAATCTACAAGACTGTGTTCCTGACGACTGAGGACCTGCCCCAGAGACTGTATCATTCTAAAAGGTTAGAAAAATAATTATCAATAGGTTTAGTGGATAGGTTAAAGGGGTTGTAGGAATTTATAGGATTAATAGTTAAGAAATTGTTGGTGTTTGTTATAAGTGAATTTAGTAATAAATAAATAAGTGATAAATAATAATTTAAAAGTTCGGTTGCAGGGTTCCTTGGCAGACAGGTCAGTTGCAGGCCTAATATGTTTAAAAAATTTGGGGCCGATAAGTAGACTAATAGGTACTAAGAGATTCAAAGAGGCCATTCTGTGGGTGACCCTAAGTAGACATCTGAGTCCCAGTCCCCCAAGGCTATAGATCCTGCTTTGTTCTGCAGTACTTTAGGTGTGAGCTGGAGCTCTAAGAAGCTTGCTAGAAAGGTAGCATACTTCTGAGATGATCAAGGACTTGGAGAATGAGTACCCGGTTCTGTGTTCTGGTTTGGCAAGTCAGAGGGGCCTTGTCTAGAGTACTAGCAGCTCTTCCAGAGGACATAGGTTTGATTCCCAGCACCCACATGGTGGCTCACCACCATCTCTAACTCCAGTCCCAAAGGATCAGCGGGGCCTGGATTTACATTTCCACACTTCTTATGTAACACTAGAACTTTCTTAACTTTTCAAGGGAACCATCCTTTCTCAACAGGATTGCAAACATCAAGCAAGACCATGAACATTCTACACAGTGCTCAATGACGGCTCAGCAAAGAAATGAGTTTTACGTAACTATGTCTGCTTAATCACCGTCATGCTGGTGGCACCTGCTGCGACAATCTTGACAAGGGTTCTGGTCTTGATGCATTCTGACTGCTCCTCACTCCACAGGATCCCTCATCACAGACATTTAAAGAACAAGTGTGCGACCGTAAGTCAAACATGGACAGGCGTGAGGCCAGAAATGGGATTGTAAACTGACTGCCGTCAAGTGTGAAGGCTATTTATACAAATACAAACCTAAACAATCAAGATTACTGCATTCCATTAGGAGGCAAAAGCACCAGATGTAAATTCCGGGGTCTCTGGAGAAGGTTATTATTAAGCTCCTGTAGGACCATATTGCTCTTTATTGTTTGCAACAATATATTATGAAAGTATCCATAGGAGATTTTGTTCTTTTTATAGTGCTGTGTTGGGTCCACACATGCTAAGTATGCATTCTGCAAAGCACAGGGCTGGCCCACCCTAGCCTGAAAGGGTTCATATTGAAGTGAGTCAGTGGAACATAAACAATGGAGACTTTTAAATCAAACAAGTCTAGTGTCCTAGTTGGGGTTACTATTGTGTGATGAAACACCATGACCAAAAGCAACTTGGGGAGGAAAGGGTTCTTACACTTCATCACTGTTCATCAACAAAGGAAGTCAGGCCAGGAACTCAAATCGGGCAGGAACCTGGAGGCAGGAGCTGATGCAGAGGCCATGGAAGAGTGCTGCTTACTGACGTGTTCTCCATGGCTTGCTCAGCCTGCTTTCTTATAGAACCCAGAACCCAGAGGTGTCCCCACCGACAATGGTCCGGGCCCTCTCCCATCAATCCCTAATGAAGAAAATGCCTTTGAGGCTTGCCTGTAGCCTGATCCTATAAAGGCATTTTCTCAACTGAGGCTGTCTCTTCTCCAGTGACTCTTACTTATCTTGTGTCAAGTTGACATAAACCTGGCCACCACTCCTTGGTTGAATTCCAGCTCAGTCTCTTAACTCCTTGGCCTTCGGCAAGTCAGTTTACTTCTATGAGACTCAGAGGGCTTTTTTTTTATTATTTTCAAATGGCAATAATAATATTTAACTTCAAAGATAAGCAGGAAGCACTAAAGGACATTGGTAAGGTGAACGGTGCATTGTTTGATGCATAGCAGACCCTAAATAAGTGAGAAGTTTGAGTCCTTATAACATAGATATGTTTTTAATTCAAAATGTGACTAAAACCAACCTTAATGAAGCGTGCTTTCTTACTGTTTCCTTCTGATTGTCTATTTTGCTTTCCCTGCTAAGCTAAAATATCCTAGAACTGAACCAAACCTATACATAAAAGGGATTTTACATGAGAATGTTTCAGAGACTCTCCAGGCAATAAATGTGCAGTGTAGATACAACATGGACACAGCAATATTCCTTACCCTATCTCATGGCCCATTCAGCTTCCTACCTGCTTCATGGCTAGGATCCACCTGGTTGTGGCTGCCAGATGAGCAACAGCTGATAAAAATGGTGTTGCAGTAATCTCCCATTAGTGAACAGCTCACTTGCCAATAAATGCCTGAGTAATTAATTTAAATAGAAATTATGTATGTCCCCTTATTTAGCCAGAGGCAATATGTGTAAACAAATGCCACGGGTTCCATTTTGGCCGGACAGAAAAAGTTCATAGAACTTCCAGAAGGAGTTATCAAAACTTATATTATACCTATTTTGATAAATAATACAGTGATAATAGAATGAGTACACTCCTTACCTCTTGTTTTCAGTTATTACTTTGTAGTTTACCTACAAAACAGATTACCGTCATGTATAAAGTAATCAGTATACTCACACGGTTGTTGCCAAGATGAATAAGAGGAGTTAAAAAGTTAGGATCTGAGGCCAAACATGGTGACATGTACCTATAATTCTATCACTTGGGAGACTAAGGCAAAAGGATGGCAAGTTTTAGGCTAGCCTGGGCGACCTATGAGTACCTGTCTCAAAAACAATAATAAATAACTCTTTCCAGGGAAGCAGGTAGGCTAAGTGCAGATCTTCACTCTCCCTCCCCTCCCCCAAATCTATTCCCCAGGTCCCAACCCCAGCTCTGTGCAAGCAACCTACTGGGGCCCTGCTACCACCATTCCAAGGGGATGCAGCAGAAGGATGGATCCTGTTTTCACATCCATTCCATTAGTCTGTGTCGTTTTATTGGGGAATTGAGACCACTGTAATTGAGAGATATCAATGAGCTATGTGTTGTTGATTCCTGTTATTTTGTGGTGGTGGTGGTGGTGGTGGTGGTGGTGGTGGTGGTGTGTGGGTGTGTGTATTGCCCCTCTTTTTATTTGCCAGTCTGGGATTATTTATTCCCTATATTTTCTTGGGTGTATTTAAGCTCCTTAGGTTGGAGGTTTCCTTCTAGCTTTGGATTTGTAGATAGGTTTCTAATCATAGAATTTTTTTTTCTTCCTTTGTGTATGATAATTGGAAGTTTTGCTGGATATAGTACTCTGGGCTGGCATCTGTGGACTCAGAGTTATTTTTTTGTTTTACCTAATTGTGTCATTATATTTATTATTCCCTTAGAAGCCTGTTTGTTTTCTTTTTTTTTTTAAAGATTTATTTATTATGTATACAGTGTTCTGTCTGCAGGTATATCTGCAGGCCAGAAGAGGGCACCAGATTTCATTATGGATGGTTGTGAGCCACCATGTGGTTGCTGGGAATTGAACTCATGACCTCTGGAAGAGCAGCCAGTGCTCTTAACCGCTGAGCCATCTCTCCAGCCCCGTCCTGTTTGTTTTCTAATGAGAGACAGAAAGGGATCCGTATATGAGGAGTGGGGAGGAGGTACTGGGAGGAGTAGAGGGAGGGGAATCTGTAATATCTCACGCATATAACATGAGGAAAATATTCTTTCAATAAAAGGAAAATAATAATGATAAATAAATAGGACTACAAATTGAGAACAATTCCTGGTTGTAGTTTAAATATAAAATGTTGTTCCCCAACTGGCTCATGTGTTTCAGCACTTGGTCTCCAGGTGTGGGCACTGTTTGGAAAGGTTAAGAAACTTTTTGAACGTAGAGCCTTGTTGGAGGAAGTGAAGTACTTAGGGTAGGCCATGAAGATTTATACCCAGATCCACTTCCTGCTCTCTTTCTCTGTTTTCTGAAGGTCCATGCACTCATTTCCTGCTCTCTTCCTCTGCTTACTGAAGGTCCGTGCACCCACTTCCTCCTCTATTCCTCTGCTTCCTGAGGGTCCATGCACCTACTTCCTCCTCTCTCCCTTACTTCCTGAAAGTCCATGCACCCACTTCCTGATCTCTCCTTCTGCTTCCTGAGGATCC
>CAJQZJ010010085.1:6538390-6556076 GCA_907164525.1 Lophiomys imhausi | reverse complement strand
AGCTGGCTCTGCAGCAAATCCAGAGACCTGTCAACACAGCACAAGGAAGGTCAGCATTTTGACTTCAGTATTGCCCTCCAGGCACTGAGCAGGGGCTTCCACCCAAGGTCGTGTTTCTCCTGTTCGCTAATGCATCTCGGGTCAGGCTAGATACCCCTCTAACCCATTAGTGTGCACTATTGATCCTGCCAAGTCTTCTTCGGTTTCATAAACAATGCCTCTTAAGTAAAATGCTCGAGGCCCCCAAGCTGTGGCCTCAAGCTTCTCAGGGTTAGTCCAGGAGGTATATGGGACAATATTAACAACATTGCTTGTGGGTCAAATGTAGTTTGAATTCTCTAAAAAACAGAACCATGCAAGGATCCAGACACAAAATTGTTCACTTGGGAGGTATGGGAAACAACAGTAAGAAAGCAGGGAAGGGAAACAAGGAAGGAAGGGCATCTAACAGGTCAACCCTGAATTCCACAGGAAAATCTGGATAACAGGTGCAAAGCACAGCCCCAGAACTATCTCAGCAGGGGATGTGAGAAGACTAATGGATTCATATGTCAACCCTAGAAAGCCACTGGATGAAGGCTGCTAGGGAAGAGGGTACATTCGTGCCCCAGAACTGACCTTCCAGCTTCACACAAAGCAGCCTTTGAGGGGCAGCCCTCAGACACAAAGATGCAGATGCTAGCTGAGCATCCACAAGAGCGAAGGGGGAGTCTCTGGGATGAGGCGGCAGGGAGGATGGTCATCATCTGCCAAATCAGTGTTTGGATAAATAAGCACTGCTCATGTCTGTCCAGTAGGATACACAATACATTATCTTGACATGAAAGGACTCGGAGATGGCACAAATGTTTAAATGTAAAAACAAGAACCAGAGCTTTTTCTTAGTGTTTATGGAGAAAATCTTCAGCCAACACAAACGCTCGAGATGTCTCTAGTGTAAAGCCTAAAACAACCTTATCTTAAATTTTCTGCCTTGCTCCTCATTTTTGCTCATGTAATATTTTAATCTGTAATAGCTAAAGCCTTAAAATGCATCATTTGAAGTGTGAAATCTTGTTTGATTGATGTTTAGATCTGTATTTGGGCTTTTGCCTTAGTCAAAATTGTTAGCAGAGCTTTCTAAGAGGCTAAAGCCACAACATAAAATTCCTAATCCTAAACTTCCACGTACGACAGAAAGCAGTATGTCCAACATATCCCCAGAAAACACCTCAAGGGTGTTTTGGAGGGAAAGAAGCTTTAGACCTCATCACCTTACTCAAACAGCTCACGGTCCCACGAGGGCCAAGTCACCACACAGCAACAGAACCGAGAAAAGATCCGCTATTTCTCCACTCCCACCTCAGGCTTCAGTGCTTCCCACTCACTCTGCCTATCATACTATCTGTTAGATGGTGGCAAAGCGGCCCCTCTCCTCATGCATCTTAGCCCAGAGTCAATCACCTCAGTCCCATTGCCACGGGACTCTATGTTCTAACCTCCTCGTGGCTCTACCTTGATCATGAGTATTCTCAGTTACCCTAACCTATGTCCCCTCTAGAAAATCCACAGAACTACAGACACCTTTTGCCATCCACAACACTTACCATTGGGCTCTCTCACAGGGCCTGGTAAGGTAATGTGCTGAACAGACGGAAAGAGCCAAGAAGTCCAAGGGGCCCCAGGGGGACCTCTGGAGGTGTGTAAGGAGCAGCAGTGCAAGGTAGACAATACCTGTTGTACCATTTGATACATGGAGAAGCTTGGGTGCTGTTTATCAGAATGGGTAACAGAGGTTCCATTTTGATGGCTCTTAAGTTCTCCCCCCCATTAACAATGCTGCAAAGTGGGACTTCCTTCCTTTCTTTTTTTCTTTTGTTTGTCTTTTTAATTTGGCAAGGTCTCACTATGTAGCCCAGGCTAGCCATGAACTCTCAACTCAGTCCTTCTGCCTCAGCATCCAAATGTTGGGATTGTAGTCGTGTACCACTATTCCCACCCAAGACTTGCTTTATGAAATCAGGATAACAGGCATTTTCAGCAGAACTAGATAGAACTCTAGAAAGAAGCGCCAATATGTTTGCTATGTATAACAAGTTAGCGTATCATAGTGTGTTTTTCAAATCAGGAAAGAAAGCTTAAATTTTTATTATGTAATCTAACATTAACTATTTAAAAGGGGGTGTTAACTTACATGACTAATTCTTATTATATTCCAAAAGTAAAAAATATGAATATACATATATATACATATACATGTTATATGTGATATTTATCTCATTAATTTTAAAACCTTTTTCAGTGCACATGTAAACACAGAATTCATCATATAAAAAGACTGGTAGATTTTTCTGCACAAACATTTAAAAACCTGCTTATTGTTTTAAAAAAACAAAATACATTCTAAAATAGCCAAAGAGTTATACAATATTTATAACAGAAAAAATAAAATTAGGGAAACCATCAAATTATAGTATTTCCTTATCATAATTCTATGCAAAACATGTGACAATAGAAAGAAAAATTGTGTGTGTGCATGCATGTGTGTTTGTGTGTGATAATTTTGAGATGTAATCAAAATAAGTTCATTATATGTTAAATTTTTGAATATCAGACTTCAAACTAAACATAATTTTATAGTTTGTAATTTGTAATCACATACATGAGTAAGGAAAATGCTAAAAAACAAAAGGAACCCTCTGGAAAATGAGCAAGGGATTGATATTAAAGAATTGTGTACGTTTTATCATGTTCTTTATACTCATCTATATATATTCCTCGCAGTTTCAACAAAAGGTAAATGTTTAATTCCAGTCCCTACAACTAAATTAAATAATAAATAAATAGTTTTATTTTGCTTTTAATGGTTGTAAAAGAGAATCAGAATCTAGTGAAAATTCTCTGGTGTTAAGATATGACCCCTACGCCACCTAGAACTGTTAGTGTTGGCGTTAAGATTTGACCCTTACACCTCCTTGAACTCACTGTTTCATGTTCACATCCGTCTCCCTTTCTCATTTCCCTAAAGGACCTTGGACCTCATGAGCAAACTTCCCAACAAAGCCCCTAATCAGACAACCACAGCCTTCACTTTCTTTCCATGCTCTGAGCTTCAATAAGCCATTTATCCCAGTCTGATCGACTGTAGAGTGTTCAGTTATAAAAGCATGTTTGCCCCCTCATTACCGTGACTCATACCGCTTCATGGAATTACAGGGTTTGTATGCAGTGCTCTCAAGTCTCAACTAACTTTAAATAAAATGACTTCAAGTGGCTCAGATGGAGGTGCAATTAGTATTAAGAGTATTTGGTAGACCTGGAGGGTAAGCACTGGGTGTAATGTGTTTTCACAGGGGAGATTAGGACCACTTCTGTTAGTGCTGGCATGAAACACATTCTTAGGGCTTTTAAAACTACTAGTAACACAAATTCACATGACTGAGTATTAATTTGACATCATGAAATATAAATTACATTTAACAACAACAAATTCTATTGTTCAAACATAAAAACAACAATATTCTGAGAAATAAAAAACCATACAAGAGTTACTGTGTGATTTACTGCTTCCCTTCTTTTGCCTGTTACCATACTAAAACTTTAAATGTTACCCAGAGGGGCAAGGATAAGGAAAAGGTCATCTCCATGTCATGCCTTGAAATCAGTAGGTCCTGCAAGGGAAGACTCTAACAGACCTTCAATCTTCTTCCAATCAATCCTGTCTTGTTGAGGTCTGTCAATCACATGGAGACACCTTTCCCTCCCAGGCTCTGTTCTTAACAGTTTAGCTTGTGGAATCTAAGAGGAGACATGGTGATAGGCCTAGTCTGTCATTTGAAAACCAGCGTTAATTCTTCCTGTTACTAAATACTCTGCCAGGAAGTTCAGGGTTGGGGATAGAATTTACCAAATATTACCACATATTATTTTCAATTGTTCTCTCTCTCTCTCTCTCTCTCTCTCTCTCTCTCTCTTTCCCTCTCTCTCTCTCCCTCTCTCTCACATGATTGAACACAGGGCCTCAGGTTCCCTGTATCTCCAGCACAAAACGTTGTTAGTTCTTAAAAGAAAAATAGTCCATGTCAAAAACTTCACATGACTAATAAATAGCTCACTTATCATAACAAAAGTGCCCTGAGACTCTCTTGTGTGGAGAATTCAATGTTAAGATTACAGTTAATAAAACTTATACTATTTGTGCAGGAAATGATTTAAGGACTCTCATTGTAATTTCCCTTGTCACTCTCAACAGTTTCATATTGCGAGGGTTAACTATAGAATCACCTATTTGGACCAGAATCTGTGGCAATAAAATGAAATTTCATGATGCCAGATTATATGTAGCTTCTAAATTCCTTGAATTTGTCAAACTGGTGGGAGCTAATTTATCTCTGACTTGAATTTTACCAACAGGCAAAACAAATTAGAATGTCCATTCTAGTTTTCAAAGTCATACATTAATTTGCCTCAAATTCTACAGAACTTTGTCATATGACAAGCTGCTCCGAATCATGCAGTAGTATGCAGAGATACCGACTAATAGTTGTAAGGCTGTCCTTAATAACTGAATGTCACTAATATAATAATACAGCCATTTCACGACTTTTAAAACATAATTGACATTGCTAATGAAAGAAAATTTTTCCTCTAAGCTTGCTCAACACTGTACTTAATGAATAGCAACAAATAATTTCATCAGATACAATTTCTACCACCTATGAAATGGAATTTATAATACCACTAAGTAGCTGTGTGAAAGGCATGTGGTTATTAACAAATGCTTTCACAAAGGAGAGCACAAATTCTTTTTTTAATTAATAGTTTCTTTTTTAATATTTTAAAAATCTGTTTATTTTGCATTCCAATCACAATTCCCCTCCCTCCCCTCCACCCAGTCCCACCCTCCCACGCTCAGCTCCCCTCTCCTCTTCAGCTCCCCCACTCTGGCACATCAAACTGCATCAAGACTAAGTGCCTCCTCCTCCACTGAGGCAAGACAAGATAGGTCTACTAGGAAAATGGGGTCCAGATGGAGGCAACAGAGACCAAGTCTGAGATAGTCCCCAAGAGCACAAAGTCTTATCCATTCTTACTCAGCAGAGGTCTGAAAACAAAATAGGTAAACAGAAACTCAAAAGGATTTTCAACAGAAAACCACCTACAACATCCTTTTCTCATAGTCATCCCAAGTTCAGGTTCATTTATGGGATATCAACACATGATAGAAATATGCATGTTGCATTTGTAGCAGACCTTGGCTGGGTCTGCCTTTTGATCACATCTTTGCTTTCCTTACGTCTAAAATCCACTTACTCCCAACCTAAAGCTGTGTTATAAGATGAGACTTCCTGACCTGGCTCCAGAAGAATATGGGAAGCATTAGAGAAGCCAGGGACAGCCACTGTGCCCCATCCTCCTGGCCACACCAGCTGATCTAGGATGGACAGATGTCATTCACACCAAATCCAATAAACCAACCAGGATAAATGCCAGGTACTCTTCTTTGCCTTAAGAGGACACAGGAATCTGAGCTATTATAACCAAGTTGTTCCTCTAAGTCTGAAACTAATGTCAACACAGGTACAGACATGAAATTGCATTGAAAAAGTAGGTCCTCCTACCCTAGCAGAGCCTCTTCCTAGCTGTACAAAATGCCTCCCTCCATATCCACTTTTATAGGGACAATATCTTTCCATTTCATAACGAACAGTCTTGACTAATCTGACTTCAGTTGGAAGAAACTAAGACAACTAACAACTAACAACCCGTCTTTTTCTTTTATTTCCAGGCCTCTTTTCACCCATTATCCTTGTCTCTTCAAAAGTCATAAAGCCAAGTTTGATACAGATAAGGAAAATATTTATCAACGTCAACTACAGAATGAGCAAGTGTTTCATCGTGATTTTCCACATGATTGTCTTTGGCCATGATGCTGATTGTTAGGATCGTGGTGTCTCCGGGAGAACCTGGTTGATTCTCATAACAATTCAAAAGGCTGTTGAAAGTCACAGAAACCATCTAAATCATTAAATACAGCATGCAGCCTGTCTATCTTTATACTGCAATTAATTCAGTTACTCAATTAGTACACAATTAATTATTACTTAGTGGAGGAAATCCTAGATGCTTGCTTTATTGGATTGTCCTGACAGCACTTATGAGCTTCTAAACTGACAAAAGACATAACAGGCCTTCATTAGTAAACTGTTAACAGTGTTCTTTTTCCAGTGTTTTAAATCACTTGCTCATGTTTATTTCTAAAAGAAACTTTCTTCATCAAGTCTTTGATATAAACTGAATAAAGGCAAGGTATTTTAATATCTCATATGTAAACTTTTGATTAGTTAAACATTTTAGTTTGAAAGGGTTATCACTGGGCTAAAGATCTAAGTGATAGATTAGGAATTTACAAAATAAAATGCCAAACCCTTCTGCAGAATCCAGTTTATGTGCAACTTTTTTCCTCTTCTGTAGAATGTTCTCTTCACTCCTTATTTATTTGACCTTGTCAGAAACAAGACTTGTGGTGGGAAGAGTAGGATGAGAGAAAGCTAATATATTTTAAGATCTTCTGTTCCAGGTGTGGAGTTTGTGGCAAATTATAAACATCACAATTTGCTGCTCTGTATACTTCCCCAGCCCTTAAATCTGAACTGACCCATGGCTTCTTGGTAAATGGAGGGTAGCGGAAGGAGGTTTGTGGAGTTCTCAGCCCAGGTCTCGGAGATCAACTTCTCTCTCTCCCTACTTCAGTGCTTCAGCATTTAACAAGTCAGCAGAACCATGGCTCTGAATGGCTTTGAACTGGGATTGGAGCTGTGATCCCTTTGTTTGCAAAACATACGCTCTTTGCAATGATCTTACTATTTTCCAGCCAATAGGTTACATTTTCATCTTGACCTTGAGATCTGTTCTACATCAAATTTTGTCAACTGAAATACCCCCAAACATACCTTCACAGAAATAGAAGCTCGCTGAGGAGCCCATAGGATCATCTCTGGGCCTGGGATGTGTGTAGAAAAGCCCTATGAAGCAGGACCCAAAGGGGTTTCTGGCTTTCTGCCTATTGCCATGACAAGATGACTCAGAGAGATGTCCTCCATCACGGGCTCTTAGCTTCCTTGTTCTCAGGGTCCTCTTACCATACACTATCTGCTTCATGGCTCCACTACCATAGGCCCTCACCTTTGTGCAGTTTTCATGTATTCACCAGAATCCCCATTTCCAACCTTGTCTATTTATATCAAGTTCCTCCAAGAATATATCCAAAGCTGCCTGTGCAGAGGAAGCCCAAAGTGATGTCAGCTTTTAATCATTTCTGATTAATGCTTCCGTGTTCAGTTATATCCATCAATGGACCCTCACTGGATCTTGTGAATCATCATCACAAAGAAACCAGATTTCTCCTCTGTTAACATTTATGTAGGCTGCTTGCAAGGAATTCCTAGCTTTTCAACTCACTAAACTGATCCAATCAGACGATCATTTGTTTTGCAGCTCACTCTCAAGGTTAGAAATCAGCAGCACTGCAGCAGTTTATTCAAAGTACCTACTCCTATCAGAGAACAAACCTGTGTAAGATTTGACCTTGGGAAGTGGCTGGCACTCTCTGCAGAGGTTACTGTGGGAATGTGCATGTATAACAGCCCTGGAATTGCAAAAAGAATACATGAAGGCTGTGAGCCTAGCCTTTAACTGCTGAGCCATCTCACTCAGAAGGGAAATAAAATAGACATAAGACATGGATGAGGAAAGGGAACTAAGTGGGAGAGTCTGTGAGGATGGGAATGAAGGTGGGGATCATGTGTGGTGGGGATGAGAGGTGAGAGAGCTGGGAGAGAAAAGAGAAACTGATGGGAGGACATCTCTGAAACAAGTAGACAAGCCAAGAGCATTCTCCTGGGGGGATAGGGTGGTAACCCTAGGTGAGGCTCCTACCAGGAGAGGACATGGACACCTCCTAGCCTGGAAGGACTCCAGGGAAGGTGGGGGACACCAACCCAACCACAAAACCTTCAACCCATAACTTACCATGCATACAACATGTACAGGGATAAAGATGGAGCAGAGATTGAGGGGATGGCCAACCAATGACTGGCACAACTTGAGACCCACCCCATGGGAGATAGCCAACTCCTGAGAGGAATCTAGCATAACTATCATCTGAGAGGTCAGATCCAGCAGCAGATCAAAACAGATTCTGAGACTCACAGCCAAACATCAGGCGGAGCTCAGGGCATTTTGTATAAGGGTGGAAGAATAGAGGGACCGGGAGGGGACAAGAGCTTCAGGAAGGCCAACAGAGTCAACTACCCTAGGCCCCTGGGGGCTTACAGAGACTGAAACACCAACCAAGGAGCATATATGGTCTGGACCTAGGTCCCCTACACATATGTAACTGATGGGCAGCTCAGCCTTGATGTCATTTACCTACCAAGTGGAGCAGAGACAGTCCCTGATACAGGCTCTATTGCCTGTTTGAGGATCGCCTTACCCTAGACAGGCTGCCTTGACTGCCCTTAGCAGAAGAGGATGCTCTTAGTCCTGATGAGACTGGAAGAGCCAGGATGGGTTGATATGGGGGAGGGGATGTGTCCCCTTTTCTGAGGAGAAGGGGAGGGAAAAAAGGGAGAGAGGGTGGGAGGGTGGGAACAGGTGGACAGAAGGAAGGGGGATACAATCAAGATGTAAAATGATTAAATGAAGAAAGGAAGGAAGGAAGAAAGAAAATAAAAACACCCCCCCCCAAAAAAAAAAGATTACATGACAGGAGCCTGACCTCAGTGAAATACTGCTGATTTGGGTAACAGTTCTTTGATCTTTAGCTAGAAAATTCCGTGAAATCTACTCTCGGCGTGATCTTAAAAAGAGAAAATTGTTCAATTCTCAACCATTTTAAGTATGAAAACTCTAAATATACGATCTTTTCAGAGTTGCACCACATGAAGAAGACCTCATCAAAACACATTTCAAAAGCTAGTTTTAAAACTGCAAAACAAAAAGCATGGAGGATAATGAACTTAATAAAGGATAACTCACAAGTACTGCAACTAATCAGAAATACTGACTCCCTTCATCTTCAACTAGACGTTAGTTAGATAACTTGGTGAGAAAGCAATGAAGTGCTCTTCGGTGTGGTTTCCACATCTTATATGTTACAGAAACTGAGATAGCGGCAATTCTTAAAATTTCATGAAAAAAATAGTGCAGATTTGAATTTAATAAAATTCCAAATGATTCTCCCTTTATAGTATAAAACATAGTGAAATGTTTGGCTGCTAGCCAAAACTCACTTTTATATAATTTGTAGTTGCATACAAACAGCAAGTGAAAACTGTTAAAAATAAATGCTTTTCTCATTTTTCCAACTTCCTCTGCTGCACATGTATCTTCTGATAGATTGCTTTACAAAGTGGTGTTTATAAAACTGTCACTGTGCTAGCAGTCGAAAGAAGATTATAAAACATCACTGAAGAAGCAGCAAATTAAACAGCACGGACCTGAGAATAAGCGGTGCCACAGCGATTTAGCAGTGTCACTTGACCGACAGTGCCAGAGTTCTAAGACCCCATGAACTCGGGGACACAGCACATAAAATGTGCACATGTGTTTTCACTAAGATCAGTGTAAGAAGCAGAGCTAAACAAGTAAATCCAAACCCCCTGGTTTGTTATTAAAGTCTAATTCGAAATTATTTAGCAGGAGAAGCTTAAGCGGTGGGAGAAACTTTGCTGGTAACCTTTGCCATAGAAATGGCTGAATTCTATTTTGGGTCAAAAAGAGGCAGCCAACTTTAAACAAATGCCCCTACTGGGTACCACTCTGACGTGGCATTTACTGTGATACCACTGAACAACTGGCTGAGCAGCAGAGGTTATCCATGGCATTGATCTTTTAGTGGATCAACAGCACCAAGGCTGAGAATGTAGCCACTGAGCTGGTAGTCAGCCGTCCAAACCAGGATTCAGGTGGACCAAGGTGTGCCCCATTACCGAAGGCCAGAATGTAAGGACTAAATAGATACTCACCTAAGTGGAAAGGCAACTTAGAACCAGTGAAGGACACCAAATGGGATGGCTATGTTAAACAGTGTGTAGAGTTAGAAAGCGGTCTAAGTCGAGAGTTCTTGGCACTAGAAAGATGTATCAAGAACCTTGGGAGATGGATCAGTGTGTAACGTGCTTATGCACAGGCATGAGGGCATGCTCAATCCCAGCACACACTTTTTAAAAGCCAGGCATGGCAGTGCTCACTAGTGATTGTAGTACAGCCAGAGTCCTCAGGCCTGCTGGCCAGCCGAGTCAAACCAGTGAGCCAGGTTCAGTGAGATCCTGTCTCAAAAAATAAAGTAGAAAATGACTGAAGAAGACTTTTGGCCTGGCCTCCCACACACACATGTGCGCACGCGCACGTGCACATGCACACACACACACACACACACACACACACACACACATACACATATGCATACATTCATATGCATGCACACACATACGTATGCATACATTCATACACATACACACATACATATGCACACATTCATATACACACATACATATGCATACATTCATATGCATGCACACATACACATACATACATAGGAATACATTCGTACGAATGCACACATACACACACACAAGGAAGATATGGCAACAAGTGAATTAAAACCTGTCAAACCAGACTATAGAGAAGAGTAAACGTGAAGTAGGGCTCCAAGGCCAGAATAACTGAGCTGACAGACAAGGTGAAAAGGCAATCATGTAGAAGGAATCAAAAATAAATAAATAGATGGACGAATGAACGGACGGACGGACGGACAGACGGGTGGATGGGTAGATAGGTAGGTAGGTAGATAGATCTATCTCCCAGAATCAGGCACACACAGAGCAAAACCAAAGGTTTGCACATTTAGACAACAAACTATGTTGCTAAGAACAAGATGAGAACCAAAGCCTAAAGCAGGATAGAACTCTCCTGAGGTGAATAAATGCCTTTTGGATCTGAAAGAAAACAACAATTAAAAAAAAAGCACTGGGAAGAGGACAAACCTAAGATGAAGAGTGGCATTTAGAAATGTGCAAATGGAGAGTGTGGTGGTTTCAGTAGGAATGACCCCCACAGCCCCATGTGTTTGAGGGCTTGGCCCATAGGGAATAAGCAGCACTATAAGGAGGTGAGGCCTTGTTGGAGTAGGTGTGGCCTTTTAGGAAGAAGTGTGTCCCTGCAGCTGGGCTTTGAGGTCTCAGAAGCTCAAATCTGGCCAGTGCATCTCAGCTTTTTCATTTCTGCTGCCTTCAGGTCAAGATGTATAACTCTCAGCTCCTTCTCCAGCACCACGTCTGCCTGCATGTTGCCATGCTTCCCGTCATAATGAGAATGGACTAAAACTCTGAACCTGAAAGCCACATGGTCGTGGTGCCTCTTCACAGCAATAGAACTAACTAAGACAGAGGGTATCTCAGATGAGAGGAGACTGGTCTTCAACATGGGCCAGGGAAACACATGTGCAAGAAAAGCTTGCACTATCCTAGTCCAGTGCTCTTTATCAAAGTCCCTGCCCTCTTTTCCTCAAATTAAATGAGGAAATTAATTTACTGAAGGAACACTGATGATGTTCATTAAGTCATCTCTCCCAGAATCAAAAACTGAAGAAGGCTTTCACTAACAGAGGTATTTATCTTGGTAGTCAATCCATTCATTTACCCAAAAGTATACTCACAATATCACAGGACATGCTACAGAGATTCTGTCTTTATCTTAAACACAAACAAGCTTCCAAATATTTAGCTCAAGCTCTAAACCAAAAGGCCAAAGAAGAGGAGGGAAGGCATGGCATTTTGGCACCCAGAAGACAAAGACAGCATCCAAGTGGATCCCTCCACAGTCACTCAGGGAGTTATTGCTAGTGACTTCAGTCCCTAAAATAATATAGTGTTTATATTATATATGAGGATATATATATACATGTATATATATTATATATATGAGGTAGTTGCTCTTCTCTATAATGCTCAAAATAAACAAAAGGCAAAGAAAAAAAACATAATTATCTTCTCTACACTTCAGAAAAAAATACAGTATACAAGGATAGTCCTTATAGAAAAGTTTTTATATCATATGTATCTTAATTTATGTTACTATAAGTTTTTAAAAAATCCAGAAATCTTCATTTCCAAATTACTGGCTATACACATTTTCAAGTATCATAATGCCCAATAAAAGCTAATTGAACAGCTTTTCCTACTGACAGATAGACTCACACTGGACAATGTACAAAGAAGACTGAGAAACTTCGGAGCACTCAGTCCTAAGTAGAATGCCTTCTTCAAACCCCTCCCCTCAAGGCTCAGGGAGCTAAGCAGAAGAGAAGGAGGAAAGATTGTGGAGGACACCAAGGAAACAGTGTCAGACACAACAAACTTGATCCACAAAAGAACTCTGACACCTGTGACAGTCTGCACAGGGCCCGCACAGGTTCAAGCCTGATGTGGTCCCAGCACTGAGAGGCAGAAGTGGACAGGAGCTCTCATCCCTGACCATGAAGCTATCTGCTTCCAAATTGATACCCGCTTGCAAGGAAAAGTTAGTTTTCTCAAATAGAGTCTCACTGGGTATATAAACCACACTGTTGGGCATAGGCAGGCCCCAACACAAAATGAACTCAATGGTATTTTTGTAAGTTTTTTGTCTCATATTTGTTTGGGCATTTTTTTTTGTCTTACTGGACTTTTGTTTCCATATTATGGTTTCTGATTTTGTTTTTGTGGTGGGAAGGTGCATTTCTTGTATTTTCACTTTGTTTTGTTTTGTTTTTTCCATTCTGTTTTGTTTATTTGTTTGCTTGCCTGTTTGTTTCCTTTCTAAAAAGAGAAAAGGGTGTGGAGTTGGGTGGGTGGGAAGTAGTAAGGATATGGGAGAAGTTTGGAAAAGACAAACCATGATCTGACTCCATTGTGTGGAAACAATGTTTTTGAAAAGAAAGATGGAAAGGAGAAAGGTTTTCCCTTAAAAAAAAAAATAGAAAAGCCTGGAGACATCTAGCTATTCAAAAATATAAGGCAATTTGAGATTAGTAATAGTCTGTTTTCTTCCTTTAGGGAGTGCAAAGTGAGGCTGAGGCAGGGAGAAGACCCACTTATCCTTAAAACCATCTTGTTCTGAGTCTCATGACACTCCACTTGTGAGAAAAGGAAGAGTTCATACCCACCCATCACACTGTTAGTCAACCCTACCACGGGACCCATCCCACTCACTTCTGTTCAGTTTTCCTCTACAGCAAAGGTTCTTGGTGCACCTACTTTTTTCCAGGAATTGTACTTGGAGCTAAGGATACTGGGTGGAGCTGACGGAGGAACCTACCCTCCAGGGATCTCTGAGCTTCACAGTGAGTAGTATGCATGAAAATGGCCAAAGGAAAATGTTAAAATTCAGATTCCAGGCTGAGTGGGTCCCCATTACTTCTGTGCGGTTGTGCTACAAGTGGTCTATACAGCACACCCTGAGAAAATGGTCCAGATGGAGTTCTCTGCAACTAGACTATGGATCTGTGTTGCAACTGAACCTCCAGGACCAAGCACATTGTAGGTACATTGATATGTATTGAATGACTTTCTGCACATAGGAGATAGGCAATTGATTCGGCAATCCTGTCGCGTGAGGGAAAGACAATGAAATCTTAAAGGGTGGGATGCAAATACAGCCAGAGTAGATGTGGAAACAAGTTTCTAGAGAAGACAACATATGAACAGACCTTACAGGATAATTAGGAAGGAACGAGACATGAAGGAGCATCTCAAAACTCAGAAAAAGCAGGTAAGGTGAGGGAAAGTAAGGCTTGCCCAGAGGTTTTACGCCTACTACACACCTGCTTGCTACCATCTCATGAGGCAAAGATGACACCGTGCCTCCCCTGCAGAGTCTCTAACCCTGAAAGCCACCTGACATCAAGGGTTAATAGCATCAAGAAAGTGAGGCGCAGCAAAATTAAAATTTGTACTAGGAGTGGCTTGACTTCACTTAAAAATTAAACCCAAAATGATTACAGTATCCAGCAATTCCACTTTCCAATGTGCATCAATAAGAAACGAAAGGAAGGCAATTCTGACACTCCCAACAAAAAGGAGAACTCCTGAAGACATTATGCTAGTGAAATACGGTGGTCGTAAAGGTACAAACCTGGTACGATGCCATTTATATGACTAGATGATTTCATTTACAGAGCCATCGGATTCATGAAGGCAAACAGTTGTGGCAGGCAGGCATTGAAGAAATTGAACAATGGGGAATTAGTGTTTGATGGGTAGAATGTTTCTCAGGGTGCATGATGAACATAGTTGCAGCAGAATGTGAATGTCTGCATACCTCAGATTTGTACACTTACAGATGATTACACGGTCCATTTTACATTATGTATTTTTATCATACTTAATAAAAATAAAATCTCACAAACACACACATGTCTATAGTAGCTTCAGGGAATTCAAGTCCATTTCTTGCTTCCTAAAAAAACGCTAGCAACACCCTGAGACCCCAAACAAGAGAAATTTAAAGAGAAGGTCTTTGACAAAACTCCAGCAACCCACAACCACCCCGACAGTCTAGAGCCAAGTCTAGTTGATGCGTCAGAGGTTGGTGGGTAGGAGGCAGGCCACAGTGCTGCCCTCTCCCTGCCAAGCTCCCAGCAGCCTCCCCACTCCCTGCACTTCGCAGCTGGGCAGCAGAGCTTGCCAGGAACTGAGAAACGCACAGCCCTGAGTGATGGATGCCCTCATTCCACCCACTGTCATACTCCTCCTACCTCCAACTGTCACAGCCCAGTACACCCAAGCATGGCCAAAGCTTGTTGCTGGTTCAAGTCACATGGGGTTCCAAAGCTGAAAGGGGGAAGTGGACATGGGCTTTCACTCCTAACCAGGAGCTATCCGCAACTGACACTTGCTTGCAAGGAAAAATTAATTTTCTCCAACAGTCTCACTGGGTATGTTAACCACACTTAAGGGCAGGCCCCATGCTCAGCAGTAGATATCCAACACAAAATGAACTCAATGGTATTTTTGTCTCAAATTGCTCTGTTTGGGCATTTTTTTTTTTTTTGTCTTACTGACCTTTTGTTTGTAGGATGCATAAAATTTCCTATTTTGTACTTTTATGGGGTTTATGTGTATGTTTCTTATGTTTTTTCTTTAGTTTTTCTTTTTTTCCTATTCTGGCTTCTTTAGATTTCTTGTTTGCTTGTTCCCTTCTAAAGAGAGGGAAAGAAAGGGAGTGGACATGGAGATGGAGGGAGGATCTCAGAGGAGTTGGGGAAGGAGAAACATTGCTCATAATACTGTATTAACATTTTATTTTCAATAAACATATAATTACACTTATTTAAAATTTTTCAAAGAGCAAAATTCATTCTTTCATTGTATAAATCTAAATTTTGACAAAAGCATGTACCCATGTAACTACAAACAACATACAGAAAGTTCCCATTTAAAAAAAAAAAAAGCATTGTGCCAACACTTTTAACCCCTGATATCCACTGAGTTTTCTGCTGTATTGCTTCACTCTCTCCAGAAAGCACACTAATTAAATTTACCAGTAAGTGGACATTTGTGTCTGCCAGCCTGCTTTCTTATACACCCAGGACTTGCCCAGGGATGGTACCTGTGCAGGGATGGTGCAGCCCATGGAGGGCAGGGCCTTCCCACACCAATTACTAAGAAAGTGCCCACAGGCAGTAACACTAAACACGGAGGTTCAAGCCATGCCTTCCCACAGATTCCAAGTGCTTCATATGCTTCCTGAAATAAAGACTACCAACCAGAACATCACTCTTCTTCCAACAGCAAGTCAACGAACATTTCCATTGTGTATGTAAACGCTCGGCATGGTGGGTCCTCAGAGGCCAGCTTCATTGCCACAGCATCTCTGAGAATTTTTTATTTTTTCTATGTATTTCTCTGTAAAAATCGCTAAGTCTCCAGAAATCTTTTTCTACAGCAACAAAAAAAAAATCACATTTATGTTTCACAAGCACACAAGAGGCTCTGGGTGCAAAAAAAAAATGGTTTTGTTTTATGCAGGGAAAAGAGGAGGTTTTACATTCATGTGAGACAAGGTGCAGGACTAATCTCTCACTCGAGTCCCTCGGGGTGTGTGAATTAAATTGATTATTTTTAAATATATGGATCTGCAAGAGGGGGAAATGCACAGTATTTACACACTCAATCTACAAAACAGAAATGTTCTGGGGATGGTTAGAATTTGGAATTTATATGCTGAAATTTGTAGGGAAAAGAAACTGGGGAAGGCATCTATGAGAACAGATAGTTTTCCTTTGAAAATACAAAGGGGCTTTTAGTGGAGCAAATAAAAGACAAAGATTTTTAACATATCTGTTTATGGAGGTCAAGTCATCTGCCGCCTTTCCCGGCCATGACAGAGTGGTCCAGGAGAGTCATGCCTCCAGATGTGTGGCTTTTAATCAGGTAAGGGAAGACAAGATCCTTCTCTCTACATCGACTGAATCTTAATGTCTTCAGCTTAAGTCTTCAGGGGCAGGGGAGGGATGTGGACCACAATGATGGAGCACTTGCCAAGCACATGGCATCCCCTGGGTCCAAAGGCCAGTATAAACTAGAACTGAAGGAACACTGTGCACAATGTCTGGGGTTCCCAGTGGGCTAGTGCCCTGAAGATCCAGAGCTAGGAGATATGGTCACAGCTACCTGTAAACAGAATGGCTTGTTCTCTATGACACCAGAAGGGGAAATTGTAAGCAATAAAGTAACTCTCCTGCTGTGTTAACCTTAGGTGTTGGGTTTTCTTGTTTTGTTTTTTATCTGTAATCCACCTGTTCATTAAACACTGTTCAGTCCCAGCTCTCCATCCACCATGCTTTACTAAAGACTCTAAACTTGGACATAATTCCTGCCTCATTCTCTCTCTCACACAAACACACATCCGAGTTATTACAGCCACATATTCTAAATTCCAGGCAGGATTCACACTTTCTAAATTAATCCCACACTCTTTGAGTTCAAATGTCCAGAAAGAGCACTTAGCCCACTGTTGGACTGGAGATGGTATAATTACTTTAGGGCAAGCAGAAGGAAGTGAAGGGAGGTGGAAGAGGGCTAGAACAAAGGGGTTAGAGCCAGATGGAACCTTAGAGAAGATCCCGATTCAATTCTGTCATAATGATTAATGAAGAAATTGCTAAACCTCAAAAAGGTTAAATTACTTGCCAAAAGTCTGTACTACTCAGTGGGTGAGCCCCACTTCTTCTCACCCCCTAACCTCTG
Organism: Lophiomys imhausi; assembly: GCA_907164525.1. Classification (NCBI taxonomy): domain Eukaryota; kingdom Metazoa; phylum Chordata; class Mammalia; order Rodentia; family Muridae; genus Lophiomys; species Lophiomys imhausi. The sequence continues at coordinate 6,538,806 of CAJQZJ010010085.1, read as the reverse complement.
TGTGGGGTGGGTATGTGTGTATGGTATGTGGTTGTGTCTGTATAATTGTGTGTGTCTGTGAATGTGGTGTGTGTGCATGGTGCTTTGTGTGTGTGGTATGTGTTTGTGTGTATGTGTGGTATGTATGTATATGGTGTATGTGTTTGTGTAGCATATGTGTGTGTATGTTTGATGTGTGTTTGCATGTGTGTATGTGTGTGCGAATGTGTGGCGTGTATATGTATGTGTGTATGTGATGTATGTGGTGTGTGTGTATGCTGTGTGTGTGTACATATGCAGAGTGTGTGGAGTGTGTGTGTGATGTGTATATGTGGAACATGTAGACTGTGTATGTGTGTGTGTGGTGAGTTGTATGTGGTGTGGTGTGTGATGTGTATATGTTGTATGGTTGTGTGTATGTAATCCATGTATATATG
>CAJQZJ010010085.1:6515784-6538380 GCA_907164525.1 Lophiomys imhausi | reverse complement strand
GTATGCATATGCAGTGTGTGTAGTATGTGTGTGAGGTGCATATGTGGACCATTTAGACTGTGTATGTGTGTACATGTGTGTGGTGTGTTGTATGTGGTGTGTGTCTGTGATGTGTATATGGTGTGTGTTTATGTGTGCATATGTGGTGTGTATATGGTATGAATGTGGTGTATATGTGTGGGGGTGGTATGTGTTTGTGTGTTGTACGCTGAGTATGTAGAGTGTGTATTTGTGTGGGCTGTGTATGTGGAGTGTGTGTGTGTGTGTGTGTGTGTGTGTGTGTGTGTGTGTGTGTGTGTTTGCCCACAGACAAGTTCAAGTTTGCCTTCTAGTAGATGAACTGGACATTTGAGTTCAGGCAAATGCAGATTGATGCTTCAACAGTCAGAGGCACTGCAGGAGCACCCATGCCAACCTGAATCATTTTCCTGAAATGACAAACCACTCTCACACTAATGGTCTCCTCTGGGAGGTCTCTCTAGGTAGATGCTTCGGTATATGGCTGAATTGATTAAATGCTCACCTGGTACTTGCAGAAAGAGACATGCCAAATCTTCATTATTCTTTAAACTTCCTTGATTCCCTTAGAAGTTCTTCACTTGCTGGGTGTTGGTGGCGCACGCCTTTAATCCCAGCACTCGGGAGGCAGAGGCAGGAGGATCTTTCTGAGTTCGAGGCCATCCTGGTCTACAAAGTGAGTCCAGGACAGCCAGGACTACACAGAGAAACCCTGTCTCAAAAAAACAAAAAAAAAAAAAAAAGAAGTTCTTCACTTCATTTCTAGCCCAACCCCATTCATTGAATATTTTTCTAAAAGAGTTTATTTTAAAATACCACTCTTCTACTTCTATACTTCTCCAAATGTCTTGCTTTATTGCTTGAATTGCCTAGGGAAAAAAAGCAATGCCAATATGTTTTTTTAATTTCCATTATTCATCTAACTGGGTATCTCATAATTAATTTGATTATTTAGGAAAAAAACATTAAGGTTAAAGCAAAGACTGAGAAAGACCTAAAAGAAGTATCTTTTCTATTATTGTGCTGTAGTTTTAAAGCCCCACGTGACAACATGTGGAGCTGGAGCGTACTGCACACCACCTACTTCCTGCATCACCTAGGGATCACAGGAGGGACCAGGGTGACTGTGACCTTGGGAACGGAGTCTCACATGCCCTCTCATTCCCTCAGGACCAACTCTCTAGCATCCTCATTAGTCAGCACATAGAACATAAAATCTGCCTCGTGAAATTCACTCCAACAGCAGACAGGGCTCTGCAAGCATGCAGGTGAGCTGTAGCCAAGAAAAGGAACTTCCCAGGTCTTGATTTTCCCTGAAACTCTCCTCCTGGTGGCCCCCTAGCTTTCCTGTTAAAAGACTGGCACCAGACTCCAGCACTTGCATCAAGCCAAACCAATATCCAGGCAGCAAGGAAAGGTCTCTGGCTGATTTGATTGTCTGTCTTGCTCAGGAAAAGAACAACCACCACAACGCAGCTATTTCAAAAGCCTTCCATTGTGGCTGGCTCTCTCAGTGTATGCTCCAGCAGCATCTGCCTTGGATCTTTCACCAAGTTTTTAGTTTATATCTTGACTTTCGTTTGTTCACAGTGTTCCCACACAGCAATCCACTGTGGGTCCATAAAAATGACCATCCACTTTCATCAAAGATGCTTCATACAGATCCTCCTCTCCAGAAAAAAAAAAAAAAGTACACTTATAAATCAACAAGAAAAACTCTCAAAGACCTCTATGAATAAACATAATCATCCTTGTACAAGAGCCCATTTCAAATCCTCAAGAGTGCCTCTTCTATCAGGCGAATTCGATTTCCACATTTTCTTTTTCTAGAACTTCTAGTCTCTCTCCTTGGCTGTTCAACACAGGCTGCATGCTCAAATCAGAGCTGTGCTGCTAACCCATGCAAGCCATGCCCTCCTGCAGGAATCTGCAGGTCCCAAGCCCAGGGCTTTGCCTTTCACTGACATAGGTCAGCACATCTGTTTTCAAGGTGCTGACCTCCATTCATCTGGCCTCAACTCACTTGTATACTTTAGCACATCTGTGCTTTAGTCAAAATCCACACAGTGTTCTATAGTGTGTGTTCTGAACAGTCTGGTCAACATTAGCGCATCAGCAATTTGACTTGGCTCTCTTTAGAGACCTAGGTGGGAAAAAAAATATCACAAATTGCACAGCTGGACTCTGTGACTCAAGCTACGTAGCAACTGTCAAAATACGCCCCAAACCACAAAGGTGTTTGAAGTTTTATGCTAACAGAAACACCACCACCATTTCCACTGTAAGCATGCTGTTTCAGCACAGACCTAGCTGGGAGGAAGCTTGAGAATGGGAAAGTGCTCCAACAGCCTAAAGCATCTCCACGTTCTCCTTGAATTATGTGCAATATGACCTAAATGAATAGTTAGGATCAGAGCATGAAATATTAATGCCTTAGCATGGGAGTTGGAGATGTTCTTAATTCCTGTTTTTTTAGAACTATCACTGTCAATAAGGGCCCATCTTCAAGTATCTAAGTCTCTTACACCAAACTGCTCTGTCTTGTTCCCAAAGCTCATGCATTAGAGGCTGGAGAGCTAGTTCTGTGGGTGAAGTTCTTCTTACACAAACATGAAGACCTGAATTCAAGTGAGTGTGGTGGTATACACTTGTAATCCCAGTATACACACTGCTGGACCCTGGAACTTCTGGCCAACCAACCTAGCCTAATCAGAGAGCCCCAGACCCAGTAAGAAACCCTGTCTCAAACTCAAGGTGGGCAGCTTGGAGGAATTGACACCTGAGAATGACAGCTTCCTCGTGCATGTACACATACACACAGACACACACACACACACACACACACACACACACACACACACACACACATACATACACACACACTTCAGAGTTTGTTTGGAAAAATAAACTGCAGAGCATTCGTGGGGTGTACTGTTACCTTCCTGTTCTCCATTGCATGGAAAACTCATTAGAAACTGCAACAGTATTTGCCTCTGGGGTGTTAGGGATCTGAGCTTATTAGTTAGTTAGTTAGTTAGTTAGTTAGTTAGTTAGTTAGTTAGTTAGCTAGCTAGCTAGTTATTACCTTAGTTATTTATTTATATAATCTTTTATGTGTTGTTTAACTTTTTGCCATATTCATCTCCTTTCATAACGGGCATCAAGAAATGAGCTGACGTGAAAGTTGAACAGGTTTAACAATGAGCTCATCCTCTTGGACTTGGAAGTGGAAACACATTTATGCTGATGTCTGCAGACAATCCCAGGAGTTATGGCAATCATAGCCCCCCACCAACTCAGCACTTACTAGCTGTATTTAAGAAATACAGCTTTCCTAGTTCAGACTCCTGAGAAAATAAGCTGGAGTTCTATTTTGAGAGTTCAGAGTACATACCTTCATGCAAACCCAAGCACACACTTGCTCACTGGCCCTGCCCTCATACTTACAAAACGTGGAAAAAGAAGCCGTTAGTCTCACATCAGCAAGCCAGCCATACAGCTCCCCAGGTCCTCTCAGGGACAGGCCCTACACGCATCACCAATATATTAAACCCGTAAAACAGGTCAGGCTCCATTATCTGCACAGCTTGGCTTCATCAAGATTTACTACCAATCCACTCTGTGATTTATTTCTTTCTTACCCTCTTATCCTAAATATATATTCTTCTCCTTATCTATGTCAAACTAAACTACGAAATAATCATTTTTTAAGTTGTGGGACCCTCTTCAATCACGTTGTTAATGCACATAAAGTAAAGTGCTATTTTTCCAATCACCTTGGGTTTTTTCTCTTTGCTGGATCTAACTCTGGGCTTCTTGAGGTCTTTGGGGCTCCATTGTATTGGTGTGTACAACCCTAGTGTTTACAGGCTAGTAGACTCTCAACTCTTTTCAAATGTAAATGAATTCCTCTTCAGCATTCTTCGTACAGTTTCTGAACACGCTCTCATGACACAAGCGCAGCCAGGGCACTGAACACCTGCAGGCTCTACCTAGCCTTGCTCATCCTGCATCCCTGCTGTTCTGTGAGCTTTGCCCTACTTTATCATTTCCTCCCTACTCTCCTCCCTCCCCGCTGCGGTTACTTGCTGCTTCAGCCTCTATCTCTGTGTATCTAAGTTCGTTCTCCTTCTTTACTTCACATCTAAGTGACATCAAATTACACTTTTCTTTCTGTAGCTTATGTAACTTAGCACAATGTCCTCCAGCTCCATCCACGTTGCAGGAAATGCCAGGCCCTTAAAGCCAAATAGTATTTAATTGTATTGCTAAATGAGCAAACTTTTAGCTCTTCTCGACACAAATGGCATAACAATAATGTACATGCCAGAAGTGCTCATATATTCCACATTGTTGGAGAGAAGGCATAGAAGATAAGAGCACTTGATGCTCTGCCAGAGGACCCAAATTCAGTTCCCAGCACCCATATTGGGCAGCTCACAACTTGTGACTTCAGCTCCAAGGTTTTGCTTTGTTTTATTTTGTTTATTTATTCATTTTACATCCCGATCATAACCCCATCCCTCCTCTCCACCTGGTCCCACCCTCTTTCCCCTCTCTCCCCTTCCCTTCTCCTCAGAAAAAAAAGAATCCCCCTAATAAATTCACCCCAGTTCTTTAAGTCCCATCAGGACTAAGAGCATCCTCTTACACTGAGGTCAGACAAGGCAGCCCAGCTAGGGTAAAGTGGACCAAAACAAGCAACAAAGTCCATGTCAAAGACAGTCCCAGCTCCACTTGCTAGGGGATCTACATGAAGACCAAGCTGCCTATCAGTTACATATATGTAGGAGGCCTAGGTCCAGTCCATACATGCTTTTTTGGTTGGTGCATCAGTCTCTGAAAGCCCCCAGGAGCCTAGGTTAGTTGACTATGTTGGTCTTCTTGTGGAATTCTTGTCCCCTCCAGATCCCTCTATTCTCCACCCACTCTTCTACAAAATTCCCCGAGCTCTACCTAATGTTTCACTGTGAGTCTCAGCATCTGCTTTGATCCACCCTCTCAGATGGTGGTTATGCTAGGTTCCTGTCTGCAAGCATAGCAGAATATCATTAATAGTGTCCAGAGTTGGCTCTCTCCCATGGGGTGGGTCTCAAGTTGTGCCAGTCATTGGTTGGCCATTCCCTTAATCACTGCTCCATTTTTATCTCAGTACATCTTGTACGCAGGGTAAACTGTGGGTCAAAGGTTTTGTGGGTGGGTTGGTGCCTCTGTCCCTCCACTGGATTCCTACCAGGCTAGGAGGGGGCCATTTTAGTCTTCATGTCCTCTGCTGCTAGGGGTCTCAGCTAGGGTCACCCCCATGTCCTCCCTGGAACATACCCTTTGTCAGGTCTCCCACTTGTTTCAGAGAGCCCCCATCAGTTTCCCTTCTCTCTCCTAACCCTTTCACCTCACACCCTCACTCTCACCACACTTGATCCCACACTCATCCTCCTCCCCACATCCTCTCCCATTCAGTTCCCTCTTTTCATCCATTTCAACTTCATTCATTTCAAATGTCCATTCTAAGTGCAACTCCAAGGTTTTTGACACCATCTTCTGGCTTCCTCGGAAACTCACACACATAGCATACACTCATACATTCTATTCTGTCTTCTTCTTTCCCTCAGACTATTTTCAGCAAGACCTTGTCCCTTAAATACCCCTGCTCCACTAAATTTCCCAGACTGTGCGCCTTAATTTTAGTTAGTCCTGAGTGTGCTGGGGAGAGAATCTTGTTTTCTCCATGTTATTTACTTATTTGTGTGTGTGTGTGTAGAGGGGGGGTGTGCTTGTGCACATATGACAAGCACATATGTCCGAGCACACATGTAGATGGGTGAGGACAACTTTTTCTCACTTTCCACCATGTGGATACCAGGATCAAACTCAGGTACGCAGGCGTGGCAGCATGTGCTTTTCCATGACGAGCCACCTCTCCACACCTGCCCTCATTGATTCATTTGCAGTGAGGGCAGATGAGAAAGTACATGCACACACAGTGTATTAGGAAGCTCAAGGGACATGTATGCAGCTGTGACCTTCAATACCCTGATCTAATTTCCATTTAAGAATTAATCCCTTTTCTTTCAAACTTTAAACAGTGAAGCTCAAAAGAATCAACTTGGCTGGATAGGTAGAAAACAATTATCCGTATACAGCAGAGCGGTAATTAAAATGTTGGAAGACAGAACTCCAATAATATGTGTTTGTATAAGGGAAATATACATTCTGAAAAGGTTGAGAAGCACTGTGTGGGCATTCTATTGATAGCGCTAACTCAAAACTCTAGGAAGTCGTGGACCACATCCTCGGTCCCTTTCCTCCACACCAAGGAATCCACCTCTTCTCCCCAGACTCCATCACTTCTGTTTCTGCATGGCAGCTTTCACCCTCTCATGTCTGCTCAACATTTTCTGTTCGCTTTTCTCTCTTCTCATACTTGCAACCATCTAGCTCAGCATTCCTGTCTTCTTGGCCCATTTAGGAAAACAGCCCCACAAGCTTTCCATGTGCCCCACCCCAGTCAGACACATTATAGAGCATCGTTTAGTAACTACCTATTATACCCGCAGAAAGTTTGACTTGTCATGGTCCCAAATAAATTATATGTTCCCCCTCAAATATGGCAACTTAAAGCTTTTTTGCCATTGTTTTCTACATTTTGTTTATTTTAATCTTATGAATGTTCTATAAATATTGGTTCAGATCTGAGAACACAGCAATAAGACTGAACAGCTTATTAACAATCTACTACAGTCAGCCTATATACATGCTACCACCATATATGGCACCACAATGTCCAATATTTGCTTAAGCAGAGTGATTAATATGTTTGCTAGGGTTTGGGTGCAGTATCAGTGATCCCTAAAGGTCCATATGCAAAGACCTAGTCTCCAGGATGGTGGTACTGAAAAGTACCCAAAAACCTTAAAATTACAGAGCCTGAAGTCCTTAGGACATTGATGATATGGCTGGAAAAGGGACTTTGGGTCCACCTCCAGCACCCCCACTCACTTCTGGTAGCAAATGTGTTTTGCTCTCACATGTGGCTCTCCTAAAATGAGCCACCCTGATGAGAAGTCAAAATTAATGGGGTCACCAAATCTCCAGAACAATGAGCCAAAATAAACCTCTTTACTTCCTAAGTAGCCTACATCAGGTATTTCATCACAGTGACAGAAAGCTGACTAATACGTTATAAAAGTCTAATGTTCCTGTCCTTGAACTGATCAGAACTACCCATCCCTTACTTTCATTGATCAAACTGAACCACAGTTTTTAGTTCCAGGGGGAACTGGAATAGGTTGTTGAATTCAAAAGTTGCTAGTCATTTGGGAATCCTGAAGCTATAAGAACAGGACATATGAGATTTACCCTCAACAACAAACCAGTATTTACCAAGAACATTACTTTAAAAGCTTTTCCTAAGTATTTCTGTATGGATATCACTTTATTCAGAAAGCTTAGATATAATCCTAAAAGTTAAGAGCATACAGAAGAAATCCTTAGGTATTAATTTCCATGACATACTTCAATAATGCAATTGATAAGTTAAATAACACATGGAATTTGTGTGGACATGTGTGCATGTTTGGTCATATGTATGTTGGTGTTATGCAATGTAATTATATATTCTATTTTGATTAAGGTTTACTCATCAAAATGATGATAGCAATGTCTGTAAGACACACTCCATGTACAATGTGTACTAGTCATAGTAGCTAAGAAGGGAGAATCTACAGTGTTCATCTACAGACAAAGGGATAAAGATGTGATGCATCGTCATGGCAGAAGTTCATTCGGCAGTGAAGAAAACCGTAGAAATGGGTGGAACTCAAAATCATTACACCACTCAGAATAAGCCAAATTCAAAAAGATAATTACTGTGTGTTTTCTTTCATATGTAGAACATGCACTTTAATTTGTGTGTATGGCAGAAGCATTATGAGGCTAAAAAGGAGCCATGAGAGGAGAGAAAAGAAGGCAATGGAACACACGTGACATGAAAGCAGAAGGAAGGTTGCTGGAAGAGGAGAAGAGGACCAATAAGCAGGAACAGAAAGTCAGCAGAGGGGGATGGTGCCAAATAAGAACAATGTATGAAAATTCCATAATAGAGTCCATTATTTCATATGCTAATTTCAAATTTTTTGCATGATTAAAATGAAATAATGTCAGTTTCATCTTAGCAAAAAGTAACTTGTTAGAAAATGGGTACAAAAATCTTTTACTGTCTATAAAATATGAAATAAACCAAAACAGGACATTTAAGAATTGTCTGTTGGGGTTGGAGACATGGCTGAATGGCTCTCAGAGAAAATATTATTCTTGCAGATGACTTGAATTAGGTTCCTAGAACCCACATCTAGTGGCTTAAAATTGCCTGTAACAGTATGAGGGGTTTTGACACCCTTTTCTGGACTCCGTGGTCATTGCACCCACAAGTACAAACCCACACAGACACGCACATAATCAACAATAAAATAAATCTAAAGAAAATTCAAAATAATTGTCTGTGTTTTAGCTAGGAGTGGTGGTATACATCTTTAATCCAGCACTTGAGAGGCAGAGTCAGGTAGATCTCTGTGAGTTCAAGGCCAATCTGACTTTCATATTGACTTACAGGCCAGCCAGGATTACATAGTGAGAACTTATCTCAAAAAAAAATTGTCTAAGCCTTAGAGGAGCTAACAATATACTGAGAAAAGGAGCGCATTCATAGAAAGGAAAGGTTTAAAATGATAGTTAGTTGTCTAGAGAAAAAAATAGAAAGAGGGGTGAAGCTTTCTATTGATTAACAATTGACCTGAACTTTGAGGAATAAGAAAAATCTATATATATATGTAATACATATAACATAAATATATAAATATTTTATACTTATACATTTATATTTATATATTTTATATATACTTATATACATTTATATACACACTTATGTAAAGCAGAAAGGGAAAATGTATGGCAAAAACCTGGTAATACCTGCCTAATGAATAGTCCCTGTATGATCCTCACATCTTACACACTGGTGGGAGCCATCACAAGCTGACAATTGCAATCTCTCTTGATGTGTTCATTCTGATTCCCAGAATCTTCTCAATGCAGTTCTCCACATGATCATAACCAAGTAACCAGAACAGCTACAGAAGATGAAACCTATTCCCATCCTTAATATAATACACAGAGAGAGAGGGAGAGGGAGAGAGAGAGAGAGAAAGAGAGAGAGAGAGAGGGAGAGAGAGAGAGAGAGAGAGTAGGCAGCATGATTTGGCAGGAGCAAAGAACCTAACAATGAGTAGCCAGCGAGATACAAATATGGACATAATGCTAAAGCCACTTGACAAAGTGGCTTGAATACCAGGATTAACAAACTTGGATTCTTTCCTATTCTTTAATGTTTAGCACTGTTACAAACAGGACTGTACGTGCATCTGTGAGTATCAAGAAAAGGACCCAGTTTATAGTTTCTCCATTAAGGGAAAGAGCAAGAGGTAAGGGAGCATCTGACAAAAGTTGGTGAAACAGAAAGAGAATAAGGGCAACAGGGAAGACAACTTCAGACCCTGGTGACAGACTCCATCCAAGGAGACTCAAGTAGGCTGGAAGAAGACTGAGAAGCCAGAGACAGCAGAATAAAGGTAAAGAGCATGTTCACTAACGGCAGAATCAAAAGCGGGACAGGAAAGAGAGATGTAGAACTTGCTAGAGAGTGAAAGACTCACAGAGGCAGGGTTCGGAGGTGCTGACGTGCAAGGAGTATGAATACTGTCATTGTTTTTTTTTTCCCCTTTATTTTTTATTTCTTCAAGTTACATCTCAATCGCAGTCCCCTCCCTATTTCCCCTCCAGTCCCACCCTCCCACCCTCAACCCCCCACACTCTTCCCTTTTTTTTTTCCTTTAAGTTTAAGGTATATCTTATTTCCCCCTACAGTTTCTCCTTTCAGTCCAACAAATGGCTCTTTCTCCTATAATAATAAATACAAACAGTACAACAGAGGTAATTAGGCCACAGTTATGAGGGTTATATGGCTTAGCATACATTCCCAATGTCCAGTCTATATGTACTTGGTACCTGACTTTAACATTCTACTATCTAACCATCTCTATGAGTTTAAAGTTCTATATCTGACTCAACATTCATACTAACTTGCAACACAATTTTAAAAGTATCTTCTTAGATCTATAACACTCTCTTGACTCCTAAACAACTCAAAATTTAACTATGAGACTCTAGCTATCATAGCTAGAATACTGTCATTGTTAACAAGGTGGAACAACTATGAGGCTGTCACCGAACGGCTTATTGATGCTAATCCAATGTCCGATGACAATGATGAGACCGAGACAGAACAAGGAGAGTAAAATTGAAGAGACTGAGAGTCATAGCAAGTGGCTGTAGTCAGGAGGAAGGACTCAGTGCCAGCTCCCTGCTGACCTCCGTGGGGGTCTAGAGCTGAAAGAGGTCACTCAAACATGGAACAGAAGGGAAGGGATGGGACAGGCAGGGTATTGTTATGGTGAAAAGACAGAGGGAAGATGAAGGAGACAGTGCAGATTGGACGGTAGGCATTAAATAAGCCGAACCTACAAAAGTCAAGTCTTTTGTAGGTATGAGGTAGGTAGTGTCAACTGCTCTGAAACCAAACAGTATCTCCTGGACTTAGAGGTTCCTTATTGGCCCCATGCCCATGATTTTAAGGAATATATTCTCAAGCATATACCCAGGAGAAAGGACAATCTTCCTCCATTGGCCTCTAATAAGGCTGAGCTAATGCACGAGCAACAGACCCGGTTTTCAGACTCCTCATTGTTGAAGTCATCAACAAGGATACAATTTGTATTTTTTATGAACCAATGGTGTCCAGCAAAATCTATGAAAATGAAGCCCTGCATTAGGAAAGTAATTTGCTGCAGTAATAATAATAATAATAATAATAACCCAGAGAAGGTGAACCAAACAATCATTTTTATTAGCCTGAAAATTCAAAGCCCTGTTTCAGAAATGTGGCCATGTTTCAGGGACAAATAACCTCCCCTTTTTCCTCCAGCCATTTCATTTACATCCTCTGTAAGAGACATTCTTTCCTTGGAAACCTGGAGTCTTTTGTACTTGGAGATGACCTTGCATTTTCAGTCACAATTCTCTGTACACAAGGAAAGAGTCTTCTACTGCCTGCTTTTCAACAGTTCTTTCAGGGAAGAAAAAGAAATTCAAACTGAATTTCTGTTTACACTTATCTTCCTATAAATAATAGGTATTTCCAGTTGCACTCTCAAAGGTTAAAACCACAAAAGAAATAAAAACACAGCATTAGCACTTACTAATGTAGGTTTTTTTTCACAAAATGTATGGGTAATTTTTCTGAACAGTCTAACAGGCTTTAAGGACCCCCTGGAGAAATAAAAAGACAAAACTTGTTTCTTTAAACAATGCTTTATCCCATCATGCACTGTGTTCTCATATTGTATATTAAAATGGTTTGTTGGAAATATTTAAAGGACAAGTCTGACATGAACTGTGAGTCGATTTCTAAAGGGTGTTTTCAAAATGTTTAGAACACTACCTGCATAGTCGCTGAGGAGAGACAAAGTAATAAATCGTGTGCTCAGGAAATGTTTTCCTTTGTGAGTATTTAGATTGTATTGGTGAAAGATACAACATAAAATAATGCAGAATTACATTCTTTTATAAAAGTTGGCAACCTCATTAGAGTCTGTCTTTACAACTAATAGAGTAGTTATATTTAGCAATATCTTCCCCACAGTCTTCAACCTAAATGTATGAACATGAAGGCAGTGAGTTGTTCTTCACAGTTTTACTAGTTGTTAAGTTTTCAAGATAAAGTAGGGTTTTTAAAAATGTTTATTTATTACTTCAGGTTACATCTCTATCACAGTACCCTCTTTCCACCCCTCCCAGTCCCTCCCTCCCACCCTAGCCCCCTATCCCTTCCATCCCACTCCTCCAGAGTGGAGTCTCCCTACATAACAGTCCCCCACCCCAGATGAGCAGTCATATGAGAGCCAAGAGTCTCCTCATACACTGGGGGCCTACAAGGCAGCACCACTAGGGCAAAGTGTCTCTTTGACAGGTAACAGAGTCTATGTTCCTGTTCCCTTTGGTGCATTGGCTGTAGTATAGTTTTTAAGAGAATTTTCAAAGATTAGGATTTGGGAAACTTTAGAGATTCTCAGTGTGAGCTGGCTAGATAGACTAGCAGGAATCCTGCAAGGTCTGGGTTCAGCAAGACACCTTGCCTTCAAAACTAAAGTAGACAATGATAAAGGAAGAATCCCAATGTCAACTTCAGACCTCCTTGGGCACACACAAACACACACACACTCATACACTCACACATAAACAACACACACATGCACAACACACATTCACACACATATACAACACACACTCACACATACACACATTCATGCTCACAACACACACACACATGAAAAAAGTAACCCCTTCATATGACTGAGGGAGAGAACTCTTGATGAACCATTTACAGCTAAGCATGGGTTCTGTGGACCCTGCCCGTGCTCCTGAGCACACAGAGCTAAGCCATTCCTCTACCGCAGCTTCCATGCTTCTCTGTGAAGACAGGAAGTGCAAGAAAGCCCCTCTAATGCTCACACTTTCAAGTCAGACTTTAATCATCCTGTGATGTATTTACTTACATTTCCCTTAAATGGTGCTTCAAATTCATATCCTAATGGCATAGATGTTCCTTATGTAAATAGAGGGCTTTTAAAGACATGTTTAATTCACATCTTTTTGACTAAAAGAAACTAAAACCATGTTGTAGGTTCTATGTGTCAGGAAGTCATTTGTTTCCTGAAAAGCCCAACTTTATCCCTCTCTGACTCTGAAACTTTGGAAATAACCACTGTCTGTATTTTTCTGCCACTACAAAGTAAAACAGAAATATTAACAATGAAAACCATTAACCCTCTTCTGATTCATTAGTTGGTTAAGTGCCTGTTTTTTGGAGAAACTAAAAGCTCTTCAAAAATAAAATACTTGAGGCTTCCTATGCAAGTGAGAAAAGAAGGCAGCTTATCAGATACATCTCATGAGATAACCAAAGGGAAACTAAAAGTGTGAAGATGCCTGCTAGCAGCCACAGCATCAAGAGGATCCTCCCTTCAAAGTTCCTGGGCATCAGCTTCTGGCTGTCTCCTTCAAATCCAGGGTGGGGCTTATGCATTTTCATCCTCAACCCAACCTATCAGTTTCAGGTACTGAAGAAACACACACTCCGCACATCAACACTCAAGAATCTAATCTTAAAATGGCTATTTTTCTTCAAACTTTACCATGTATTTTAGCAGTCTTTGAAAAACACAACTGGAAAACTATTCATGGTGGCACATGACAACAATCCCAGCACTTGGGAGGCAGAAGCGAGAAAATCAAGAGTTCAAGGCCATCCTTAGCTACACAGCAAGTTCAAGCTAGCTTGGGCTACATGAGATCTTGTCTAAAAAGAAAAAGAAAAAAGAAATGAAAAGAAAAACTCAGGTGAAAAAAACAGCCCCCTTTAAACATTAAACACAACCACTATTTCCTCCCTCTGGTAATAATAAATTGTGTAATATTTTAACTGAACCTGTGTCTTTCTCAACTATCAACTCAGACCAAATGATTCCTATGATTTTTTTTTAAAGACTGGGGTAGCTTTTGAAACAAATCATGAAAATTTTCCAGAAATCTAATTGTGGTAGTTTGAATGAAATGGCCCCCATAGGCTCATAGGGAGTGGTGTTGAGAGGATTAGGGCAAAGGACCTTGTTGGAGTAGGTGTGGCTTTGTTATAAGTGTGTCACTGGGGGTGGGCTTTGAGGTTTCAGAAGCTCATGCCAAGCCCAGTGGCTCACTCATTCTTCCTGCTGCCTGCTGATCCCAGTGTAGAACTCTCAGCTATCTCTCTAGCACTATGTCGGACTGCATGCCACGTGCTTCCCACCATGATGATAATGGACTAAACCTCTGAACTACAAGCCAGCCCCAATTGAATGCTTCCCTTTATAAAAGTTGCCAAGTTCATGGTGTCTCTTCACAGCAAGCTATATGAAATTTCCAAAGACTGGAACATTAACTTTAGCTAAAGATGTTACACTGTGACTTTGTGCATTTAAACGAACTGTCCATTCAGTTCACTAAACGTTTCTTACCCAGGAATTCCTAGATACCTTTCCACTAGCCCCTCCTGGTCCTGGCTTACCATGCCTCATTTTTCATTCCCACCTGCAGTGAGTCAGGCTGAACAGTTATTAACATCTGTCTGAAGCAAGTATAGAAAGTATATCATCTGAAATGAACTGAGCCTGGCGCACAATCTTAATATATTTTTGATGCCCTTCTACATTTAAATCACTAGTGATTTGAGAAAATGGCTAAGTTATTTTCTGTTAAAGAACAGAGGAAGAGTAGCAACTGATAACTACTGTTAAACTGTAAACGTTTTTGTCAGATATTAAAATACACTTACTATGTGGGAAGCAAGATTTATAAGGTACACCATCACTGTTTCCGTTAACGTGCACAATACCTTCTACATGAATAATACTCCAGTATTTTGTCCTGAGACTCAGAGCCTCGTTTAAATTAGGGGATCCCAATCTGTCCTCATACACAATGCAGAGGTAGCCTAATGCATCTATCAATCCTCGAAAATTCATGCCTTGGAACATACCCAACTAACCCTTGGACATCAAAGCATGAGTATCCTATCTTTCCAAGGGGGCTGTGAACTCAGATCACGGTTCAACCCTCACAGAAAGAAAACCTAACTGCGTTCGTAACTTTTCATTGATGTCAGAAGGCACTAACCAAAAGTAAGTTGGCGAAGAAAGGGCTTATTTCACACACATTTTCATGACATTTCAGTCCATCATTAAGGGAAAATAGAGTAGGGAATGAAGCAAAGACCACAGAAGACTTCTTTGTTAGCTTCCTTTTCAGGCTTGTTCAGCTTTCTTAAACATCCCAGGGCCACCTGCCCAGGGGTGGCGCTGCCCACATTGGGCTGGGCTTTCCCACATGAATCAAGAAAAATATCCCACAGACCTGTCTATAGGCCATCTGATAGAGGCAGATCCTCAGCTGGAGGGTTCCTCTTCCTACATGACTCTGTCTATGCCAAGTAGACAAACACTAACCAGTACATTAATGCTTCACATTAGAAAAGTACTCAATAAGGAAATGCCAGTTGATAGATGAAAAACAGTTAAACGTGCAACTTGACATAAGAATTTGACTACATTGCAGAACTTGACTGTTGGGGTCGTTTTACAATGCTCTTTGATTCCTAGAATAGAGAAAAACTGTTTTAACTAAGCTAACAAAAACTTGACAAACTTAGGTTAAATCTTTTTCCTTTGTTTGATATGGAGGCAATGAACAGTAACTACACAAAAGAACATAAATTGTTTAGAAGGAGGATAATTTGGACAGGAAGACTAGAGAATGATGGGAGAATCTACTAAAAATAAACTTACTAAGAAATCTTTTTTTTCATTTTCTACTGAAATTTACAAAAACTAAATACAAATATATATATATATATATATATATATATATATATATATATATAACTTTGAGATTTGGCTTATAAAATGCAACATTTATGACTTCTACATTACAAAGCAACACACTGCAACCTGTCCCAGGAATTCACAGTGAATTGTTCTGCGCCAGAAACCACTAAAGATTTGTTTAACTAAGAAGAAAATTTAATATTTCAACTGCCTATCTCAGAGTTCATCTCAGGAAATCCTCTCAGTAGTGGAGTGAATCACCAGATCCCTCTCAGAAGTGAGGAAAGAGACTCAGAGGAATCGAGCAACTCGGTCTGGATTACAAACTAGAGCATAGCAGAAAGGGGTTGGCTCCAGTTCTAAATGCTCCCATTTTATTGTGGCTCCTCTAGTAATAGTGGGTATCAATTCTTAATATGATTCTAAATGGCCTTGCCAAACCCATGAAGAGAGAAAGCAGGGCGGTTGTTGCCAGGTGTGGGGAAAGGAGGACGGCCAGGAGGAGCTGCTAACAAATGCAGTTAGCTCAGAGCCAGACAGGTTCTGGACATGGGCAGTAAAAATGGCTGCGGTACACTTATTGCAACTTTTAAATGGCCTTCAATGCTACAAACTTAGTTGGATTTTTGAAAACAGTAATTTTACTAGAGAATACAGAAGCCTTTAAAATCATCTTTATTTCAGTTAAATGATAGGATAGTGGGTATTTTTAGGAAAATTTGATGCTGTATATTAAAATAATGAACTTCTATTACATTTGTGTATTTATTGCGGGGGTGCAGCATGTGTGTGGGATCAGAGGACAACTTGCAAGGGTTGACTCTCTCCTTCACCATACAGGTCCTGGAGAGTGAACGCACGTCATCAGGCTTGAATGGTAATTACTTTTACCTACTGATCCAACTTCCCAGGCCACTAATAAACATTTTGAAACAAAAATGTATTATGTAAAAGAAAAAATAAGAAAAAACATCATGGTAACTGGAATTACTGCAATATTTCACATGTAACAACTACCTGATTATTAATGAGCACCACTATCATTTATTTAATTTAATTAATGGGAACCACTGTCACTTATGGGAAAAACTATATTCCACGGCACAGAGTCCTGGGTATAACAGCTACAGGAGTTGGAACAGAAGCTATTCGAGCCATAAAATAAGCAGACTGAAAAATACGGCTCCTCCCAGTTATAAGGTACAAGCTTGGTGGTTCAGTCTTAACAAGAAAATAATAAAGAAGTCACTGCCAGAATATTCAGCGAACAAAAACATCTGGCTAAACCAATGAACAGCAAAAATCTGCACGCGCTTCAAAGCTTCTCAAGTTAAGGCCAGGCTTGGCAGCACCCTCCTTCAAACCCAAGCACAAGCACTTAGGACCTCTCCGTGAGTTTGAGGCCAGACTGCCAGGGTTGCACAGTGAAACCTGGTGTCAAAAACAAAAACAAAAGGAAACTCAAGTCAAAAACAAACAAACAAACTTGCTAGGTATAATGTCACATGACTAATCTTAGCACTCAGGAGGTAGAGAAAGGGAAGAGTCCAATTCACCTTAATGAGTTTGAGACTGGTTCAGGCTACACAAAACGAACTTCATTATGTAAAACAAAATAAGCAGGGATCCGAGAGACAGATACCATATGTTTTCTTTCATATGTGGCATCGAGATAGACACTGAGTGTGGAGTGGTTGCAAGTGTAGGTCATGAAGGTAGAAATGGGACCATAAGAGG
Organism: Lophiomys imhausi; assembly: GCA_907164525.1. Taxonomy (NCBI): domain Eukaryota; kingdom Metazoa; phylum Chordata; class Mammalia; order Rodentia; family Muridae; genus Lophiomys; species Lophiomys imhausi. The sequence continues at coordinate 6,521,098 of CAJQZJ010010085.1, read as the reverse complement.
AGAAGATGAGAATGAAGGAGTGGGCGGAGGGGGAAGGTACTGGAACACATGACATGTGAGCACAAAGAGGATTATGGGGAGAAGAGATCTGTAGGGAGAACAGCAGAATTGGGAAGGACAATGAGAAAGGAGAAAGAACAAAAGCAAAAAGAGAAAATAACAAACTATAAAAAAGAAAAAAAATCAACTGTTTACTAAATGAATTTCTTAATACAAAATTTAAATGTATTTGATAATTTTATAATGTAAAACTCTAGTATAATAAAGAATATTGGGGAACACCAGAATTGATCTTACTTTTACAACAGATGTCATTCCCTTGTCTCTTCTCAAATAGCCTCCCTTCTGATTTTCATGTCTACCTACATTCTTTAATACGGATTGTTCATATGAGAAGACATGATGGTATATCTCTTTCTGTGTCTGGTTTATTTCACTTAACTCGTGTTAACAAATCTCTAATTTCATCCATTTTCCTGTAAGTTACATAATTTCATGCGTCTTTGTTGCCAAATAACACCCCACTCACCATGCATATGTGTGTGTATGTGTGTGTTTGTGTGTGTGTGTATGTGTATGTTTGTGTGTGTGTTTGTGTGTTTGTGTGTGCATGTGTGTTTGTGTGTGTACATGTGTATGTGTGTATGTTTATGTGTGCGTACATGTGTATGTGTGTATGTGTATGTTTGTGTGTGTACATGTGTATGCGTGTATGTTTATATGTATGTGTGTGTACACGTGTATGTGTGAGTATGTTTATGTTTGGGTGTGTGTGTGTGTTTGTGTGTGTACATGTGTACGTGTGTGTATATGTACCATATTTTCTTTATTCACTCATCTGTTCATGTACCTACACCATTCCATAACAGTTACTGTTAAAAGTACAGACGACATGCTGGTGTCTCTGTCACATGCTAACAGAGTCCTTTCAGCATGTGTAGGGGAGTGGTGCATGATCTAGCAGACCCATTGTGGGAATTTGAGGAATCAGCATGCTGATTCCCATGAGGTGAACCCGCTTGCCTTGCCCCCAGCCATGAACATGGCATTCTTCAGCACATTTCCTACATCCTCTCCAGCATCTGTTGTTTCCTTGATAATCACCATTCTGTGTGGGACCAGATAAAATCTTCATGTCCTTTCAATGTCTTTTTCCTTGGTGGTTAAAGATGTTGAACTTTTTTTATGGGCAATTTGTAATTCTTCCTTTGGAAACTATTTAATTTGCCCACTTATTGACTGGGTTATTGGGACTGTTTTGGTTTTTTTTTAATAATTCTTTATATATTCTGGGTTTTAACCTTCAATTGATTGAAAAACTGGCAGAGCTTCTTCTCCCATTCTGTAGGCTGTCTCTTTATTCTGGCAATTGTTTCATTTGTAGCACAGAAGCTTCCAATTCACACAGTCCTGTTTATCAACTTATTACTATTTGCTGAATAATCAGGGTGCTGCTCAGCGACTCTATGCTTATGCCTCCATCTTGAGGTGTTCTGCCTACATTTTCCTCTAGCAGTTCTAAAGTTTCAAGTCTTACTTACTTACTTACTTTGATATTACTGCTTTTTGTGCCGAGTAAGAACTATGGATCTGGCTTCACGTTTTTCCACATATGGATATCCAGTACCTAGCACCATATGTTGGCGGAACTTTGTTGGCAATCAAGTGGCTGGGGATGCAGAGGTTTACTTCTGAGTCTTGAGTTTCGCTGGTGTCTATCTCTGTGCCAGTCACGGGATGGTTTTGTTAGTTTGGCTCTGAGAAGAATTTGAAATCAACAGTTGTGATCCTCCCAACATCAAGGCACAGCTCTTGAGGCTGACTAGATTCAAATCTCAGCTCCAGAAATGACTCATTAGCTGAGTGACTCATACATACATTATTTGATCCCTGAGAAACTTTAAGGAACGTTTCTGATACATCAGAAAAAGCTATTCCTTTACTGTTACTTACAAGCTACCCAACCACTCAACTACAGTGAGGGCCACCAGATTCACCAGAAGTACAGGATAAGCAGTTAAATTTAAATTTTTTTTTTTTTTTTTGGTTTTTCGAGACAGGGTTTCTCTGTGTAGCCCTGGCTGTCCTGGACTCACTTTGTAGACCAGGCTGGCCTCGAACTCGCAAAGATCCGCCTGCCTCTGCCTCCCAAGTGCTGGGATTAAAGGCGTGCGCCACCACTGCCCGGCTCTTAAATTTTAACTAAACAGTGAATATAATATTTGCAAGGGCATATACTAAACTACTATGAGTTGTTCAACCGAAACGCAAATTTCACTCTGGAGCCTATATTTCATATGGCAACCCTACCTATAACATGTCTAGCTATTTTTCATTCTTCTATTAAGTAAGTACGCCATAACAATAGCATCATAAATCATGCTTTGTGCTATATGGCATGTAATTACACAAGCAGCTAGCAGACCTTCTGAAGAACTGAAATAGACTTAACAGGATTCCTAACTTTGGAAAGAAAGTAGTAACCATTTGTGTAACTGTGTCAGGACAATCAAAGATGCTCTGTTCCCATCTGTTCTTGATGTTTCTGAAAGGTGCATGAAAGTTTTCAGTAGCTGCTTTTACACAACTGGTGATGGACAGAATATTTAACCATGAGGTTGTGCATATCCTTATGAAATTGATCACAGAAATTTACTTTCTTTTAACCTCACAATGTAGATTTTTTTTTTTTTTTTAAAGTTCCAGGACATTGCATTACCATGAATCTTAAAAGGATTTGATCTAAATTTCCAGCTTAGGGGCTGAAAAGATCACTCATAGCTAAGAGCACTTACTGCTCTTGCATAAGACCTGGGTTTGGAAACCAACACCCACATAGTGGCTCACAACCACTTATACCCCAGTTACAGGTTATCAATGCCCTCTTCTGGCTTCCAAGGGCACTGCATGCATATGGTAAATATAAACTCACTTAGGCAAACACACTCACACATAAAAATAAATATTTAAACTACCAAATTAGCATGAATGAATATTTTATCAAAGTCTATACTTGATTTTTAAATTATAATCATCCAAGGACTAAGAATTTTGAAGCCTCTGTTAAATAAAAAGTTTATTTAATCAAATATATTATATACATATATGTTATACACATATATATTGAAATTGCTAAAAGAAAACCTTTGAAGCTTGAATCTTTTTTTTGTTTTGTTTTTGTTTTTTTAGTTTTTTGACACAGGTTTTTCTCTGTGTAGCCCTGGCTGTCCTAGAACTCACTCTGTAGACCCAGCTGACCTTGAACTCACAGAGATCCCCTGCCTCATGAGCCTGGCTCTGAAGCTTGAAATTTTAAGGCTCAGTTAAAAAAGATAAAGGCATAAACAAAATGTTTTAAGCTTTTGTTTTCACTGTCAGTAAAATTTAGTTTGTATTCAAAGGTAATTTTAATCATTGAAACACTTCAATAATACAAGGAAGGTGTCCATTTACAGCATTCTAAAGCAAAGTGACAAGTCCTCAAATGAATCAATGAATCTCTTGCAAGTAGTTTCACTAAATAAAAAATCATTAACGTGAACATAGTGAAATACTGGTTGTTTTCTAAAGATCTATTTACTTCCAAATTAAAATAGATTTTTCCAACCACAATTATTAAAGCACAGTTGAAAAACAGCATGACAAACTTTTATTTATCTCCAAACACCACCTAAATGACTCAGTTCCAAGTTATGAATAGCTGTCATGCCAGACATAAAGAGTTAGCAAAATTAAAATTTATGCCCCACTTTACAAATAATATATTTGTTAATCTAGAATAATAAAAACAGAGAGATTTGTCTACATAAAGATAAAGATCAGAAAGCTAAAACAGAAAACAGCCCCTATGAGTCACCATATTCCATTGACTAAAAGTCACAATTTAAGGAAATTCTGTAGCCACCTAAGCACTTAACAACAGTGCCACCACCATGGGGCCAATTTGGAAAACAATGTGAAACTTGAAGGGTGACCTACCAGCTGGTGATTTTTCTAAACCAGATAGTAATCTCAGGAAACAAACAAACAAAAAAAAAAAAAAGTAAGGCTCAACAGAGTCCTTTCTTACGTGCTACAGTGTAAATTGTTTTTCCAAAACCAACCCAAATTTTTTATAAGTTTAATGGATTGAATAAATTTTTTTACCTCTCATGATACCTGCTTAGTTGCCAGCACCTCAATTACAGTGTATCCTCATGTGAACTCTGAGAGTCTCTCCTTCCAATCTTCTTGTCTAATTCTCCTGAAAACGTTTTCCCCGGCTATGCACTTTGTAAGAAAGCACTCTGGGGAGAACTGAATAGTTGATACGTGTTGAACAGCTGTCAACAGGACACTACACTTTATATACAGGGTAGCTGCATAAGCCGGATGTGAGAGGGAAGAATGGTAGACCAGAAAGATAAGCATTGTCCACATTAGACTGGACTTGGTAAACCATGGAGAAGAATCTACACTTTATTCCAAGAGTAGTAAGATGCCATCAAAGATTATAAGGGGGATAAGGTTTGCTATTTCTGAAGTAATAGGGAATGTATTAAGAAAAAGAAGACCAGCCGGGCATGTAGGCGAACACTTTTAATCCCAGCACTCACACTCAGGCAGAGGCAAGAAGATCTCTTCAGTTCGAGGCCAGCCTGGTCTATGAATCGAGTCCAGGACAGCCAGGACTAACCAGAGAAACTGGTTTGGCTGTCTCAAAAAGCCAAAAAAAAGAGAGGTGGTTGGAAGCAAAATGGCCAGCTAAGAAGATGCTCTGGTGATGGAAGCCATGCATAGGTATAACAAGAACCAAAGTACAAATGAAAACTATCAACAGAGACAGAACCTAGCAGTCTACTGGGAATGACGGCAAGAGAACAACAAAAGAGGAGCGCCAGGTTGCAACAACGCCAACTGCAGGGACTCTGGTGCTACCGATGAGATGAAGAACACAAAAATGGGGGCTGGAGATAAGTCTCAGCAGTTAAAAGCAGTGGCTGCTGTTACAAAGAACCCGGTTCAGTTCCCATGGGAAGCAGCTCACAAGAGCCTGTAACTCCAGCTACAGGGGATCCAACACCCTCTTCTGGCTTCAGTGGGCACATAAACATACACACATGTATAGACATAAATAAAAATAAATCTTAAAAAAAAAAAACAAACTTAGGTCCTTCCAAATCCTATGTGTGTGTCTCTGCATTCTAATTATTGGGATCCGAGACCTGTGGTTCCCATCTGAGGGGATTAAAATTTAAGGTAACGCTTCCTAAAGGTATCGTACCTAGAGATACTTAAAAATGAAATGTGAAGCTCTGGCCTCTTGATACCAACC
>CAJQZJ010010085.1:6492235-6515774 GCA_907164525.1 Lophiomys imhausi | reverse complement strand
TATGAACTGGACATTGGGAAGGTATACTGGGCCATTTAACTCTCATAAATGTGGCATATTTAATTCTGCTGTTTTGTATAGAATTTACTGTTATAAGAGAAAGAACCATTTGTTGGAATGAAAAGAGAAGCTGTTGGGGGGGAAGAGGGTGGAAGGGTGGGACAGTAAGGGGGAATAGGGAAGGGTTTGCGACTGAGATATAACTTGAAAAGAAAATAAAGTACTTATATAAAAAAAAACAAAACAAAAAAAACAAAACACAGAATGAAGGAACACATAAGGACGTGGAAATACCCAGCAAACAGTTATACAGACCTGAGTGTATTCATGCAGCCAGAAAGTACTTTTAAGCATCTATGCTGTTGGTCAGAGGTGTACTTCTGTGACAGCACCCCTTTTCTATCTGTGACTGCACACTTATGATAGATTGGAGTCAGAGTGTGTCTGTCTTACATTTGAGCCCCTATCCTGCAAAACAATCCTGTCACAAGTATCATACACAGATGAGTATGTGAACCGGTCAATAGAAGTAACATTGCCAAGTGCATCGCAGTATGAAAAACGTGATTAACACTGCCAAAATGTTAGTAGAGTCAAATTTGAATGACCTTAGCTCCAAAAACAATTTTAAGCACATATTTAAAGATTTAACATAAAACACTGAAGAACAGGTAACAAGACCTGCACACTTCCTCACTCTGCCATATGCATTAATGTGTAAAACACAGTTTCCAATATTTGAATGGGTCATATAACCTTATAGAACTAAGAAATTCCTTTATATATTATGACTTAAATAACATTGTTCCTGTTTCACTCACAGAATGAAGTGAAAGCATGAAAAAAAATAGATGAGAAGGTAGGGCACGGCACCAGATGTGGTGTATGTTCACCTACAGCCACCTATGTTATCACAGACAGGCCAGCCATCTGAAGAAACATGCATTCACTAAATAAATACATGTCAAAAGTAGTTAAAAGATACTGGTTTCTGTCATGGCGGCACATACTTATTCTGGGAGGTAGAGGCAGGGTGATCTTAAGTCAGAAGTCATCCTGGGCTAAATAAGGAGATCCTTTCTCAAAAGAGGGGTGGGAGGTAGCAATGAAAAACCTCATTGTGACAAGGTTGAGTGACTAGACACCAAGATGGAAATATTGGCTCAAATTTCCAGGAAATATATGCAAATGTTGTAAATTTTTCATATAGTTGTAGACTTTCCATTGCTAACCAGTGGGCAACTTTATTAGTACTAGATACACTGATTGCAAAAGTCCAGGCTGGCTTCAAATTAGCTATGTAGCTAAGCATACCCCTGAACTCCTGATTCTCTGGCCTCCATCCCGGTGTTGAAATGACTTGTGTAGCCAGCCCACCACACTCAATTAATGCAATGCTTCAAACCCAGGACAAGCATTTTACCGACTGGACTGCATCTGTGCACAAGGTCTTATTTACAAGCTTTATAGCAAACTTGCAGAACAGGGATCAGATCCCCATCTTAGCACTGGAGAAACACTCAGCAGTTAAGAGCATTGGCTACTCTTGCAGAAGATCAAAGTTTGGTTCCCAGCATCAACATGGCAGCTCACAACCATCTATAACTCTAGTTCTAGGGAAGCAGACATCTTCTTCTGGCCTCTGCAGGCACCAGCCATACACAAGGTGCACTTACATACAGGCAGACAGAACACCAATAAATGCATCTGTTTAAAAAATACCCAATTTAGGACCCAGCATGGTAGTACAGACCTGCAATCTCAACACTCAGGAAGATGAGTCTAAGACCAGCCTGGCTATCCAGCAAGATTCTATCTAAAAATAAATAATAATAATAATAATAATAATAATAATAATAATAATAACAAAAATAGATAGAAAGACCCTCAGGAAAACAAAAACAAACTACAGATAATAAGAGACAAACATGAAACTGAAGAATCTCAAATCAGATTTTCAAGTCAGATTTTCAAATCCTTTTACCCTCCCAAAAGATTTACTCACTCAAAGATTAAGTTCATAACAAGTACTGTGAACCTAACATGGTAGATTGCATTGACAGGAGAGAAGAGTCCTTTATGAGATGTAAGAAAATGATTTATCTTGGTTCACTTGTGGGGGTAAATTGAGTTTTTAATTTAATACTTAAAAGAGCTACAGAAGATGCCTGAAATATATAAGCTGTGATCCCTTCCTTCATAGAACTGAGGAGGTGAAACTAACAAATAAAAAAACAAAGGGCACAATAATTCTCTGATTTCCACAGGATAATTTCTAATTTATTGTACTCTTGTGAAAATTACAGTTATAAGTGATGGGCTAAGAGGAAGCTATGTGTTCTATGGAAGGCTTATAGTCTGAAAACTTCTAGGAATAGTAGTCCCACGCAGCTAAATTTACTGTGGGTGCTAGAATTGGCTCTTGTATGATTCCACTGCAACACACCGGTCGTCTCCAGTTCTTACTAACAACCGTGCTGATCAAAGCTATGAATGGTTTGCATAAGAACTTTAGCCAAAATTGCAGTTATTTTCAAATTCTTTCCTCTGGGAAGTTGGAAGCTGCTTTAAGATCCAATAGTTTAAAAGAAAGCAATAGAAAACTTTCATCCCCTTGGATCCTCTTCCACCTGCGGGCTTACCCCTCCCTCATCCACAGGAACTTGGTGGGTGGCAAGCCCCTAAGACGACAGACCACAGGGAAGCTCCAAGGTTTCCAGAAAAAGAAAAAAAGAAAAGAAAACAGACAGCATTTACCTGAGCCATATTATAACTCATAATAAAGTTCGTAATAGTTGTCAATTTTTATACATCAGTCCTTGTCTTTAAGAATTTATTTTAAACTTTGTCATTATTTAAGGCTGCCATTTTTACAAAGCTTTTCTCTTTGACCTTGGAAGTCACAAAACTAAACAGTATGAGACAGTTCTGGCTTTTAAGGGGTTTCTAAATTGCTCAGGAAAACAGAATCTCAAACAAGCTGAGAGCTAGAGATATACCTCATGGGGGAAGCACTTGGGGAGCATGCCCAGGATCCTGACTCAGTCCCTAGCAACAGACCTGCTGAACAACTAAGCCAGACATCATTTTATAATATTTAAGCTTTCGGTCACATTTTGTAAATAGGCACAAACTACACAAAAATGAGCATACATTGGGAGGATGAAAAGGAGTCTGAAGTCATTGGCTAGCAGGGACCTTTTGTTAAAAAAAAAAAAAGCAAAATCAAAGATGATGTTGAATTCATGCTGTTGATCAGCTAAGTTAGGAAGCAGACCATTCTATCAGAAGACAGTAAATGCTTTCCTAAAGTTTCAATCAACTGGAAGCAAGAACAGCATTACATTCTATACTGCTCATTAAAATGAAATTTTTAGACAAGATTAATCAAAGCTGAGCCCAGCACTGCATCAAATGTGTACATATTTAAAGTTCCTTTGCCAAATTAATGGATCAATAATAAATTTAAAATTTTTTCACTGTAGAATTTAAGAAAATTGAAAATACTTTTGAACTAACCTAAACAAATTCTAGTAAAATCATACAACTGTTTTTCAAGAAGGAGCTAGTTGGCTCACAGAACTTTTAAAAAGAAAATGAAATGCTTTCTTATGAGTGCATTGATTTTTTTTTAACAATGCTGCAAGAATGATCACAGAAACACCAGTGATGACCAACGCCTACAATCCCAAAACTGCAAGCAGACAATGAAGTTCTGTCACACACACAACCTTAACAGATCAACATGAGTGTTGTTCCATGTCTCAAAGGTACCCTTCTTTACAAAGCCTCCCATCAAGATCCTAAGAATTATTCTTGTTTTTTGATTCCTTCTATGTCTGAAAAGGACATAGACAACCCATCCTTCAAAAGGAGTGAGTACTTACTGACTAAATCGTAACCAACTAACAAAGTCTGCTACCTGGATCTCTTACTCCATTCTCTCAATAGCCCTGGGAGGTAGGTAGGTTCTGCTACCCAGTCAAAGCTGAGAGTAAAAGAGGATAAACACTGTATGCAGCACCACACAGCTGGATGAAGTCAGCAGCAGCCCTTGCTGCCCAATTCTAGTCTTTAATAGCAGTGTGTATCACCTCTTGAACCTAGCACTTAATTTTTAGGAACTTTTAGACATCCCTAATTCATCTTACATGACTTCTTAGTGTTAAAAGAATCTTTCTTTTCTCAACTGTTTTTTTTTTTTTAGCAATTACTTCCCTATTTAAAAATATTACAATGGCCTAACATTAAATCAAATCAAACTGCCAGATTAAGCACATCCTTGATCAACTTACCAAATCCTCTCAAATTCAAAACCATTGTTTCTTGAATACAAATGCATGTCTGTTAAACATCCGTCAATGGAATAGTAACTTTTCCCCCAGAAGAAAAATTCTCCTGATACAGAATCTACAAAAATGAAGAGAGGATGTAGACCAGATGGTGGACCACGGTAGCTCTAGCATACCAACCAATGTCATGGTCTAGGAACATGAAACAAAGACAAATCAGAACAAGCCACTAAATTATGGCATGAATCTGGGGGTGTTATTTAACCCATCTATTAATCAATGAGGTGGACCTATGAAGTGAGTAGAGAATAGTAGGAAATACATAAGTTAACTCACCCCATGCTTAAATGGTGTCTAGAGCATGGGAAAAATAATGTCAAAGGTTATCATTGTGATAGGAGTGTGGGAGAAGACGCCCCATAATTCCCTTCCAATAGGTTAAGAGCTGTGATGTGAAACTTAAACTCACTCTTTATGCCACCTTCCTAAAGGTGGCAATAAGACTGTATAGGAAATGTGTCCAATTTGGGCTCAACATAAGAAACGTTCCAGGCAATAAAAGCCACATGAAAATAGATTAGCTTACTCATGAGACAAGGGGCTCCCAGATGATGGAAGGCAGGCTCATACATGTGGAGGAATTCCTGCAGCACCTAGCGGAGTCCCTGCCCTAATGTAATCCACTGTAAAGTGACCTCCAATGGCTGTCCAAGACAGTTACTGCTGATTTCTTTCACACAGTGCTTGGCACACAGCAGTCACCCTCTACACCCTACATTGTTCTTGTCCGGGGTATCTATTTAGTTCACCAACTGTATGCATTTGCAGTCCATATCTATATGGCATAATTTTCAAAAAAACACCCAGAAGCATATAAATCACATTATTACCAGTTGCCAATAAAAAAAAGTTTACATCAGTTTGGCTTCCTCCAGATTCTTCCCAAAGTTCAGAACAGAAGAAAAAAAATCCAGTATACAGTCTTCATTTTATATAAGTAAATGTATAATATCCAGATCTAGAGATTTTTAAATTATGTTCTAGCTTTTTATCTCAGTTAATACCACCAAGCCCTCAACATTTGCAGCTGACATTCTCCAATGTCAGTGGAGAAAAGTGCTTTTGTCTTTGAGCACCTAGCAAACTTCACACAAATGAAAGCATAACTTTCAATGACATGAGCTTACACGCAAATCATGCTTTTACAGCAGTAGCGCTGAGGAAACTTGGTTTTGTTCTTGTCTTAGTATCTCAAATTGCCATATAAGCTGGAAACCCACTATATTACCAATATATTACAGGTACTCAGCAACTCTAGAAATGCGAGAAAATGAATGTACACAGTTGTAGGTCATGGGGTTCCAACATTTTTCTTACAGCTGCGATATGAAACCAATACTTTGCATTTCTAACACACGAGTTTTCCCCAGTCCTCAGCTGAGTGTCCTGGAACAAGTACTCAGTCTCACTGGTGATTTCTTCATCTTCCAACTTAGTAACATATAGACCCTGGGCTAAGCACTTATGGTTGCTAAAGTAAAAACAATGAAAACTGAACCATTTTGAACATTTTCCCTCCTGGCTTCATTCCAGTCATTCAAAAAAAAATATATATCTCTGAGTTTGTGGGTCTATTGTTTGTTTGGTTTGGTTTTGGTTTGATTTTTAGGATATCAGGGCCAAAAGATATTGGGAGATAGATTTTTTTTTAAGTAAACCAATCTGTTTTCCCCTAATTTCCTACTATTATTATTGTTTGTTTTAGTTTTGGTTTGATTTTTAGGATATCAGGGCTAAAAGGTATTGGGAGATAGATTTTTTTAAGTAAACCAATCTGGTTTTCCCTAATTCCCTACCATTATTATTTAATAGCTGTCAGACCTGGAACAAGCTTCATGATCTGTCAGAACCTTTACTTTGTCACCTGTGAGATGGAAATGACAGTTATATCTTGCCAGACCCTTGGAGAGCTGGCATAAGGGCTTGGCCATGTTAGTTCCCATTATTCTTCTACAATATGAAATGCCTGAAAGAAACCTCTACTAGCTAACCATCGTATTACATATAATTATAATTCAGTTGTTTAATTGTCACAAATAATCTAAAACAATGTCTCTGTGTAAGAATAAAGGGGATGGCAGACATCCACACTTGGTAAACAAAGGGACAGAATTTGAGGGGGATCTCTCAGTCCCTATCCAGGTCTCCAGGTCTATAATAATGCAACTGGTTAATTTGAGAGCTCTCAAGCTGCTGGGCCTGTGTCAGAACCCCTTTAGCCCCGTTATCACCAAAACCTCCATCAGATTCCATGTTTCTCTCCACGTCTGCCACTACAGGGCTCTTTCAAGTCCTTAAAACTCACCCCAGTTCATTTTACAGCTTCAGCTTGATGCTTAGATCAAGGTTGTCCTGTGGAAGCTGGTTGTAGTGGATGGTGCTGAGAATGGGCCTATTCTGCCCACGTCTCCTTTTCTCTTCCTCCTGCACTTCCCTTTTAGGATTGTGGTGAAGTGAGGATAGGAAAAGCTCAGGTTCTATCCTTCTCAGAGGATAGAACTCACAGGAACGTTTCAGGATCCACTGGGTTGGCTGGTTGGGCTCTTTGTAAGGCAGACATATGATGTTCTCTGTAGGGCTGTCTGTTGATAGAGATGCCCTGTGGATCTTGATTTTCTTCCACCAGTCCTTATTAGCCCCTACCCATATGTTTTAACTAGTCAGGATTCTATTGCTGTGATAAAACACTATGACCAAGGCAACTTATAGATAGAAGGGTTTATTTGGAGTTACAGCTCCAGAGAGACAAGAGCCCATTACCGTCATGGCAGGGCAACATGGCAGCAGTCAGGCATGGTAATAGGACAGTAAGCGAAGAACTCATATATTAAACAGTGAATGGGAAGCAGAGAATGCACCAGGAATGGCACATGGCTTCTGAAAGCACAAAGCCCACTCCCAATGACCTACTTTCCCCAGAAAAGCCCCAACCATCACCACATCTTACACTCAAAAACCACCACTTAAGCCAGGTATGGCAGATCATGCTGTGATCCCAGCACTCGGAAGCTGAGGCAGCCTTACTCCATACCAAGATTGATCTCAAAAACAGTGTGTTGCGTATGTGTGTTGGTTTATCTCCATATTTTTGTGGGTGTGTACATGTGAGTGAATGCTCATGGGGGCACATGCATGTGAAGGTCAGAGGTTGAACTCAGGTGCCACCATCACTCCTCCCCTTATATTTTGAGACAGTCCCTCACTGAACCAGAAGCTCAATTTGCTGGGGTTGGTTGGCCAACGAGCTGCAGCTGTCTGTTTGTGTCCCCCACCATGTTCCCAGCACGGGGTTACAGACAGGTTGCATCACGCTTTGGGTTTTGGATGGTGGTGGTTTTGTCTGTTTGTTTGGTTTTTGTTTTTCTTTTTGTTTTTGTTTTTGTTTTGAGACAGGGTTTATCTGTGTAGCCCTGGCTGTCTTAAACTCCCTCTCTAAACCAGGCCGGCCTCAAACTCACAGAGATCTGCATGCCTCTGCCTCCTGGATGTTGGAATTAAAGGCATGTACCACCACCCGGCTAACGATTTGTTTTTTAATGTGGGCACTTACTTGGGTAAGACAAAACAAATCATCTTTGAGTCCTTTCTTTTCCTACCTCATAGAGAATCATGAGCCATTTCCCCTTAAGAGGTAAGAGGAAGAAACAAGCTCTCTTTGGGAGCCATGCTTACTTTCCAAGACCTTCTCTCTTCAAGTTCTCCATTTAGTTCGCATGGAGGAAAGAGTAACAGCAGGAGAAACAGTGAAGGTTGAGGACAAAGATGTCTTGAGAGGACAGGAGAAGGGGACAGAAGAGTACAAGAGAGGACAGTAGAGGAAAAAAGGTGAGGAGAGGACAGAAGATAAGGTCAGGAGAAGACAGGAGAGGACAGCAGAAGACAAGAGAGGACAGGAGAGGATAAGAGAGGACAGGTTATGAAAGGAGTTGACAGGATATAACAGGAGAAGACAGGAGAGGTCAAGAGTTGACAGGAGAGGACAGAAGAGCACAGGAGAGCAAAAGCCCAGACCCAGGGCCTGGTGACAGAGCTGAGCACAGCATTTCATGTTTCTCACACCTTTTTTAAAACTGCAGTGGCTAATTCTAGCATATTCTTCTATCCTATCCACCAATTTGTGTGATGAGCTGTTTGCCAAAACCCAGTCCTCTGTACTGATTAAACTGCCATGCTGAGGGTGCAACCATGGAGACTCACTTTAGCATTTCCTGGGGCTGGGGCTAAAAAGTAGAAAAGCAGACAAAGCTCATTACTGATACCAAGCACCCCCATGAACCAGACTAACCCTCCCAGAGAGCTCTAAACTCAAATAGCTCTGGATCTAACAGTTGTTGTTAGATTTGCTAATCTGTTTGTCAGTGAGATAGCTCAGCAGGGAGAAGTGTTTGCCATTCAGGCCTGAGGATTTGAATTCAATTCCCAGAATCCACAACAAAAAGAGAAAAGTTGTCCTCTGGCCTCTGTACATGTATTGTGGTATACACACACCTGTGCATGTACGAACACACACACACACACACACACACACACATATAAACTCACATACATACACACACACTCATACACACCAAAATATCAATAATAAATAAAATAAAAATTTAGGACATGTTAAGGATAAATAAATGTGTTAAAATAAGAGATTAAATGTGCTACAAAGAACCAAAAGCTATCAAACTCCATAAGAAATTAATTTTCCAAATTTCCAGTTCTGCACAATGAACCCAATAAAGAACCCCTTCTTGAGTCTTTTCTTCAGTTCCATTTGACCCATTCTCCTCTAGCACCCTGGTGCTTCATCCTCTTCTTGCCATCCTCGACCACTGGCAAAGCTTGACTGCTCTGTGACTCTCCATTGTCCATCTGGTTATGTTTCTAATGAACATGACTTTGGATCCAGATCATCATCCTGGCTATCAAGTGGAAAACTGTGAATCAAATGTTACCCATTGGGCAGGGGGTGTGGTGGTGCACACCTTTAATCCCAGCACTCAAGAGGCAGAGGCAGGCAGATCTCTGAGTTTGAGACCAGCCTGGTCTACAGAGTGAGTTCCGTGATAGCCAGAGCTACACAGAGAAACCCTATCTCAAACAAAACAAAAGAGGCTGCCTGTTGCTAACTTCTAATGTGTCTAAAAAACACAAGCTCATTTATTGCAATACTGGCTTGACCTCATACTAACAGCATCTGAGAAATATTACTTTAAAAATATTTCGTAAGTTTCAGATGTTTTGTATATGCTATTAGCAAAATAAAAAATTTAATCCACTTTAAGAGAATGTAGCCAAATATGTTACTGTATAAATGCTGCAATGAGGAGGAAGCCCCTCTGGAGAACTCTTCTGCATCTTTTAAATAATCCAATATAACTGCAGATAGATAACTAAAGCTGACACACAGCTGTCTGACCAGAAGAACTGACTAGACTTTTGAGAACTGCACAATCTCCAAATGATGGGAACGAGCCTTTGGGTATCACTCAGCCCTAGCACTGTGTCTTTGCACAGCAGAACAACTGCCTTTAACACAATAAAGTAGATACAAAGATGGTTATAACATACTCTCATGTCTGGCCTTCCTTCCCAATGACTTTGGAATTTCTCGACCAAAACAAAAGCATTAAGTAACCAGACAGACTTTCAGCCTAATAAATTCATCAAATATTCACCGTGCATGTCCTGTGTGAGAGGTACTACACCTTCCCCAGAGATGACAGGAGGAAATCTAATTATACTGCATCATATTCACTTATCAAGAAAATGGCAGTTAACATCGACTGGAAACTCAGACACTCCTTACTGATTTATTGATAGACGACAAAACTATCAAACTATAAAATATCGAATCAGTTTGCAATGATTAATAGTCTGTCTTTAGCATCTATAATTTATTATAAAGATTTATCTATGCTTAATGCTAACTTTGGTCAAGAGGCAAAACTCTACTGCCAGGACGCCCAAGTCTCTTCAAGGAAAAATGAAATACAAGGTTAATACAAAGTCATCATTTTGCAAGAAAGGTTATTAAAAGGAGGGGGGAGGAATGTGTCCAAATAAACCCAAAGAGAATCCTCAAAACTGCTTACAGCATGTTTTCTTCTTGATTTGTCAGCTGAACTTAACTGTGCAAAGTAACAACTTTTTTTTTAATTTATTTTTATTTTATTTTATGTTCACTGGTGTTCTGCATGCATGTTTGTCTGTGTGAGGGTGTCAGAAACCCTGGAGCCGGAGTTACAGACAGGGAGGAGCTGCCATGTGGGTGCTGGGAATTGAACCTTGGTCTTCCTAAAGAGCAACCAGTTATCTCAACTGCTGAGCCATCTCTCCAGTCCCAAGTAACAACTTTTTTAAAGCTGCTATTTCATGTACACCAGCTAAGGTTTAATCGGTGTTACTTAGAGGGGCACACAGCATAGAGCTGAAGCAGTCAGGAGTGGAGCCACATGCCATCAGTCCCAGGTCCTGGGAGATCGAGGCAGAGGCAGGCAGATCTCTGTAGAACTCTGAGATCTTTCCCTAGCTCTGCATTTGTTAGTTATTTGAGACCTTAGAAAAGTCACTTAGCATTTCACCCGTAAACACTAGTGTGATAGTAGTAACACTTCCATATGCTCATTGTAATAGCTAAAATACTTGATACACAGTAAGCGCCCAGAACAATGCCAGACTCAATGAACAAATATATAAGTATTTCTTATTAATATAGAAAAATTTCACAGGATAACTTATTAAAGATAATACTGTGTTTTGCCAATTATAGTAAAAAGAAAAAAAAGAAACCATTTAATTATTGATAGCATTTCTAAATATGTACTATTTAATTATGATAAAGAATCAACAACTCCAAAATATCTCAAAATTGGGCTTCACCAAGATCTAAAAGTGACTTTGCGTCTTGTATGAAAACCTCTAGGGGAAGCAAAATGTTCCACTCCATTACAGCAAATCCCCTATCCCCTTTTCCAAAATTTACTCATGATCAATAAATAAGAAATTACAAATGTAAAGATGCTAACTGAACTCTTTTTTATAAGGTGACATCCCAAGGGACAAAGACATCAGGGCACATGTGGTATCTCTGTGTTCAAGACAACACTCTAGATGGACTGAAAGGGAGGAGGATGTCCTTGGCTGGTGACTGGCCCACGCCATTCTGAGTCATGGAAGACCATGGCTCCTTCTGACTTCATTGTGTACCTGAGCATCACACTTGTCACTAGCCTTAGGCAGGTGAGAGAGTGTGGGGTTTAACCATGTAGGCCCTTCACCTGCTTTGGTTTGAAGTCACTTAGGCTTAGGAAAAACTGCCCACAACAAGGTTGGGTCCAGTTTCACAATTTAATGTTGGTCACAGCTAAGCATAAAGTGTTCTTTTGTCTCTTTTTGTCTTCTTTGTGCATTTATCTCCCATAACATCACATAGAGAAGTGCTTTGTATTTCAATATCTCTACTTCCCCAAACTCTCAGAGCATCTCAGTCCTATCACTTCCATCCAGGATCTTACACCCTGAGAACAACACAAGTTTGCTAACTTGTACATACTTTTTGGGCTTAGTCAATGCTTCATCCAGAATTAGCATATTTTAAGAGGCTCTTGAGAAAGGTCAACATAAAAGAATGAACAATATCTCACAAAGGTATTTTGAACTTTTAATGCAAAGTAGTACAGTTAAAGACAAACGTGAGCTCCTTGCCTATAACAGCTACAGCCCAGGGCTGTGACATAGTTTCAGTGTCAGGCTGGGACCCTGAGCTCCAACCCTGATATTACAACAGAAAGGAAAGAAATAGCTGCACACTTAGGTGATTTATAGATACAAACTCAAAAACACTGAACAACTAAACGCGCTTATCAAACAGTTTGGTTTTTAATGTTTGGGACGGGCTGAATTGTTTTCAAAATTGTTCTTCCTAGAGTGATAATGATGATGTGATAATAGCTCTTTTCTACTCACCTGTACAATCCTGCTTTTCTCAGAGTACGCTAGAGCGATCACAAGTAAGCTCAGCTAAAATGATACTATTCAAAATAAAGTACGTAATACCACACAAGACATTAAAAATAAACCTGCAAATAAACCCAATTTTAAATCCAAGAGACAATTTCAACACGTTGTCATACTAGAATTTTGTTGTCATCAGTGTTTGATAAAACACAATACCCAGGCCAATACTTAAACAAAGTAAAATGTTATAAAGCAGTTGGCCCTTGGCCATTATTATTGTTATTATTAGCATAGTATAATCACTAATCATAATAAGCTCTGTTGTATTCCATTGCAAGAACAGGAATACAAAGATGAACTGGGACACAGAGGTGAATAAGTTCAATGAAACTCCGAAACTCCAAACAAACCTTGTATTACATAGTCAAAATACTTGTGAAGACATAATATTTTGCAAAGCTGACATATCTTACTCTAAAATGAATTATTGATGTATTCCTTTAAGTTTATACTAAAGTCTTGTTCAATATGAAATCCTTTTCATATTCACTATTACTAAAGCTGAACAGAAATGCACAGAAGGTGGTTCAGTTCACTGAGCT
Organism: Lophiomys imhausi; assembly: GCA_907164525.1. NCBI lineage: Eukaryota > Metazoa > Chordata > Mammalia > Rodentia > Muridae > Lophiomys > Lophiomys imhausi. The sequence goes on along the minus strand of CAJQZJ010010085.1, from coordinate 6,502,873 downwards.
CCTCCCTAGCCACGCACCACCTGATCAGTTGCTCTAGCATTACCCAGAAGCATTTAATGGGTTGTTTGTTCAGTAGCACCAGGCTATTCGGCTGTCTCCTGATGTTTTTTCATAATGTCCTGCTGTGCCTGAGGTGTTATTTAGCAATAAATGTTCATTTGACATTTTACTGTACAAAATTTAATTGCTTGTTTTCTTCGTTGTAAAATGAAATGGTTGGGACAATATTCAGAAATAATCACAACATGTGGTTAACCCCTCAATGGCTATGTAATTGGATTATATTCTTTAAACCTCAATACAGTCTCCAGAAGGAAAAGCAAATCTATAAATTTTAAGAATTATAACAAACACTGATTAACAGGCACTTATAAAACCTTTCATCAAAGTATAGCAAGGCATTTTACCCAAGGTTTTATTCTTCGTTCTCTCAAGAGGTGCTATTAAAAGTCACACCAGAAAAAGCACTGAAATAAGAAACCACTTGTAAGGTGAAATGTGATCGCACTTCTATGACAATTTCAGAGGAAGTAAGCACTCTGAATGAAGTTGTCGGGATAAGACGAAGCCACCTCAGAGGTTCAGTTTTACAAGTACAGCTGAACTCACGCTTCAGGAGGAGAATCCCACCTGAAGCCCAAAATGCCTCCACATGCGAACAGCTGTCTTCAAAGCACAGGCTGGTCAGCTCCAGTGGATTGTCAGGTTCACTCTTTAAAAGTCTCACCATCAGTTTGTTATTTAAAGGTTTTGATGCACATTGGTTGTCTTAGGGTTACCGCTGCTGTGACAAAACACCATGACCAAAGCAACTTGGGTAGGAAAGGATTTATTCATCTTACACGTGCACAGCACTGTTCATCACTAAAGGAAGTCAAGACAGGAACTCAACAGGACAGGAGCCTGGAGGCAGGAGCTAGTGCAGAGGCCATGGAGGGGTGCTGCTTACTGGCTTGCTCAGCCTGCTTTCTTATAGAACCCAGGACCACCAGCCCAAGGAAGGCACCACCCACAATGGTCTGGGCCTTCTCCCATCAATCACTAATTAAGAAAATGTCCTACAGCCCCATCTTAAGGTGACATTTTCTCAATTGAGGCTCCCTCCTTTCAGATAATTCTAGCTTAGTCTAGTCAAGACTAGCCAGCACATCAGTACGGGAACAAAAGTCTATATACTGATTAATCCCCAGGCTAATCTACGAAAGTATACATAACTCTGGCATGCCTAAAAACTGTGAGTAGTTTCCAATCATATTTAATTTCACATTATACATGTTTATAAAAATGTGTTCAGAGTTCCAATTGAAATTCTCTTCATCTTACTCCCTATAGTAACAACATGTATTCAGTGTACCAGGCAGGTATCGGCTCCCTCTGTATGTCAATCTAAAGAAAATACAATTCTTCTCAAAGCTCTGCTGTCTTTATAGGGACACAGGAAAGAAATGGGTCTAGTGTAAAGTGGTATGAGCTTCAAAATTAACACCACAAAGAGGTGTGAGTTTCACACACTGACAAGTGAGCTCTACTAGCCAATATGACAGGAGCCAAGCTGCCTTTTCACACACAGCATGGGTCTAACAAAACAAAGGGGCTGCAGGCGGGAGGGGCTGTTATTCCCTTCCTGAACCATGGAGCTCCAGACTTTCTAACTGAAGATGGAAGGCACACAAGGGACACTACGCCTCACAAGCCCCAGATTCAGATTCTTCGCGCGTTCAGCTTGTTTCTAACCTAGAAAGTGTTGAATTATGAACTTTCTGCATGGGAGGATCTGCACAATAACACAATTTCAGATGTTCAGCAGACATGGCTTTGAACCCTGACTCTCTGCCTTGATGTACCTCCCTTACATCAGAGGACTCGCTGTGAGAATATGAGATGTGTGGGATGTAAATGAACACTAGTATTTAAGCAATAGTAGGCAAGACTTAATGTAAATTCTATTCCCTTTGCCTCTCTGATGAGTCATAACTCCATCATGAGTCAAATGGTGCTGCGTCTTTGAGGTTGCAGCTCACAGAGCCAGACAGGGTAAGACTGGTCATGATAACCCCTTAAGAAGACATGGAAAACAGCGACTCTAAGCATTCTTTTGCATACCTTGCTGCATGTCTCAGATCCGCACTCCTAACACCTACCCTCATCCCACGTACCATGCAGTGGGACTGACCTGAGAGTGTCCCCTCTACCTTGCCTGGGTTATAAATACTTAGCTGGAATCAAAAGAAAACAAGCAAAAGTAGAATCTATCAATATGCACACACACTAGAAGCAAAATGAACTGCTTCCAAAACATTTATGTATTTCGGTTCCCACTGTCTAATATAAAGAATAAGCTACACCGTTTCTTATTTCTACAATATTATAGTTATAGGGCTATTGACTACAACTTAAACTGATAAATATTTTAAATATTAGAATACTGACCTCAAATGCTAGATAAACAGTCCAATTTATTAGAAATATATTCAAATATAAAATATTACATTAATATTAGATATTACTGATCTGTTAGCACTTCTTAACTTTTCATCTTAAATCACATATCAAGATGGACTCAATGAATATTATGGTATAGTATTTTACTTAGCAAAACATGAAGTATTTATCAATGGCAATTCTGTAGAAAATAATCATACAGGAAAAAAAGTAAATGGATTACAGAGAATCTAGCTAAATTCTTATAATTTTTTTTAGAACCTAAGCCTAAGAGTATAAGGGGAAAACCACAATGACATTAGAAAGCCTGGCTGAAGATGGGCCCAGATAATCAGTGTGATTGCTTCCTTCAGCTCAGAAGGAAAGTGTTTTCTCAGCTATACACACATTTTCAAATTAGGAAGGGCAAATTAACTGAAAATACTCCTTTAATTAATATACAAGGAAGTCTGTTTTCTGGTAGAATAAGGGAATGTATTTTCTATCTAATATTCATACTAATAAAGTAGGAGATGAGCATCGAAGAATCTCCAGTGGGAGATGATTGAATCAGTCGCAAGCCTATCTCTTGGTAGGAAAAGCCCCTTGCTCCAACTGTAGACAGAATGCTGTCCAAAAAGGACAAAACCTGGAAGCAGGTAAGTCGACAGCCTAGCTCTGCCAAGACAGAGTAGGTAAGTCCTTCATAACCCCTGCTCTACAATCAATGTCTGTCAGAGAAGCGAAGCCAAATGACTGAAGAGAGATGCTGTAATGTATGGAGAGAAAATGGGAACTGTCCAGGCAGCCACTGGTATGTCATTTCTTAGTTTGGGAAGCTGCAGACCCTGTACTTCCTATAAAATCAGATATATTTATCCCTCTCAGGTCTCTGAGGTGATTGAAGAACAGATAGATAAAGTCTCATAATTAAATTTTGAGTTGTTTAGGAGTGTAGAGAGTGTTATACATCTAAGAAGATACTTTTAAAATTGTGTTGCAATTAGTATGAATGTTGAGTCAGATATAGAACTTTAAACTCATGGAGATGTTTAGATAGTAGAATGTTAAAGTCAGGTAACAAATACATATGGACTGGTCATTGGGAATGTACGTTAAGCCATATAACCCTCATAACTGTGGCCTAATTACCTCTGTTGTACTGTATTGTATTTATTATTATAAGAGAAAGAGCCATTTGTTGGACTGAAAGGAGAAACTGTAGGGGGAAATAAGATATACCTTAAACTTAAAAGAAAAAAAAAGGGAAGAGGATGGGTGGTTGAGGGTGGGAGGGTGGGACTGGAGGGGGAATAGGGAGGGGACTGCGATTGAGATGTAACTTGAAGAAATAAAAAATAAAGGAAAAAAAGCTAATAGAGAATTCACATTAAAATAATTAAAGCCAATAATTTAAATCAACCTGAAAAGAACTTAATATTTGACAAATATTTCTTTAGCTCACAGGTATGTCATCTGTTTTTGATATATATATATGTTATATATACACATATATACATACATGTACACATATATATGATATACATATCATATATATATTTGATTTTTGATACAGGGTTTCTCTGTGTAGTCCTGGTTGTCTTAGAACTAGTTCTGTAAACCAGGCTGGCCTCAAACTCAGAGATTCACCTGCCTCTGCCTCCTGAGTTCTGGGACTAAAGATGTGTACCAACACTGCCCAGTTTAATATATCTTAATATAAAAGAAATTTCTCTGTTTCATATATGTTTCAAAACCAAATAAAAAGAATTCCTGACAACATATGCATTGTTCTCCCCCAATATACAGCATGGGTTTATGCATTTCCTATATGTATTTTGGTCTAATTATGAAATCTCCACATCCCCCCTTCCAAAAAAAGTCATGTATTGAAAGTTTGATCCTCAATGCAATGTTCAGAGGTGGTACTTTGGGAAGATAATTGGATCATAAGGGCAGAGGAGATCTGATCAGTAGATTTATCCATCATGAGGTCATAATTTGATGGGATTATTGGGATATAATGAGAAGTAGGGGCTGAGGCCCAGTTGCAGGAAGTAAGTCACTGGGAACACGTCCTTAAAATAGAAGCCTTGTCCTCAGTTCCTCCTTCCTTCTGCTTTTCACCACCATAAAGTGATCCTCTATCCTCCGTTATGCCCCACTGCTTCGATGTGCTCCCTCACTACAAGCCTAGAAACACAACCAGTGATGATAGGCTGAGATCTCTCCAACCACGAGCCAAAATAAATCTCTCCTCCTTTGATGTATTTGTCTATAATGACAAAAAGTGATAACACACACCGTCTATACCTTTTTAGAAATTCTCATCTTTACTCCGCGAAAGTAGCCAAACAATGGGACAGAAGATCCAAGAGGTAAATAAAAAATGCTGTTGACTCGGAAAAAGCAGAACAGAGCCCACGCGCCTCTCAACCCCAGGAGAAGAAGAAAAGAAAGACCTCTGGAAATGAATCCCAGCAGCTGACACCCACTGGTTGGTTACCAGACCGACTCTGAAGCTTACTCTGCTCATCATAGTGGCCTTAGTCAATCCTCCAGGCATCAAAATGTTTGATGCAAATTTGAAGGTATAAAGCCAATAAAACCCGAGCCAAATTTCATTGCACATGTTAAGGACCTCAACAGTTATTCATGATACAGGGTCATAGATGCCTATGACTACAAATGCATGGACTGTTTTGGAAAGACGCATAAGAAAAGGTTAATAACTGTACAACAGACTACATAGGTGGGAGTGTGGAGTAGCAGTAAGTTCTACTTCCACACTCTTTTGCAAAATTTCACTGTTTTAAATAATATATATATATATACTCTTCAAATACTTGTGACTTGTATTTTTCACAGTATTATAAAGAAGCACCGACTTTATTCTCATGTATTTTAAACTACCTTACAATGCCTATTTTCATACACACAGGTCCACAGCAGAGCTAATATATTGTCATCCAAATGTACCTGTTTCCTAATTATGGTACTATTAACTTTCAAGACAATACGACTTCTGACTCATAGTATTAAAAGAGGGCCATTTCTCTTTTGTTCAAATTCACATCCAGAATATAAATCTCTTTGCACATTATGACAAAGAAAATAAATACATAAACAAACAAACAGACTACCACAGGTTATTTAAAATTACCATCCACTTTTGGTGTAGAAATCTCCCTGTAGCTTTTAATTTTCCATGTGTCCGTGTTGGGGAAAAGGCGTAGGCGGATATGGGCACAAACAGTGGTGCAGTAGCTTGGGAAAAAGGACATGCATTACATGGTGGTTGCTTGGGAAAAAGGACATGCATTACATGGTGGTTGCTTGGGAAAAAGGACATGCATTACACGGTGGTTGCTTGGTTTTAACCTAAGCAAGCTTCCTCAAAGTATGAGCCTTCCCAGTAAGTTAGTAAGTTGAATAAGCAGGTGGCTCCGAGACCTTCTCACACTGCCGTCTGTGGTATGTTGCGTGTATCCACAAATGGGTGTGTAATCATACTGACTGCTCTACCAAGATCAACGTTAGTCTCACATGTACATAGTGTTCACATGGATCTATGCTAAGAGGCCTTATTCAAGAGCCAGTGCCGGGGCTCTTAAGTGAAAAAATTACTCCAAAGCCATGCACCCAAAGGATGAACTTTAAAACGGGTGAAACAACTTCGAAGTGGGATAAATAAATAAATAAGGGCGAAGAAAGGTTTACAATCCCTTGGCAGATGGATAAAGGCAAATCCTCCGGGGATGCTAAGGGAGTCTGGGAACGTTTTCCCGGATGTGTGTTTTTTGCGGCTCAAAACCTCTGAGCTCTCCCTTCATCCTTTCTGTGCTGCAGCGTCCGCTGCAAACTCTACCTGCCTATCTGCAAAGTTAAGGTGTTTCAGGATTTTGGGACCATTCGTATCTGGGGGGAGGGGGGAGGGAGATTTCCCACACACTTAAAAGCAAGCCGTGCTCTGCCTTTGCTGTTCCGGAAAGGCTAGCCCACCGCTGGAGAATGAACAGCCAGCCCTGGGGTCTGCATTTATCCCAAGTCCTTCCTCCCTCCTCCCATTCACCGGTTAGTGAGGCTTGCAGAGAAAATGAGGGAAAGCATCCATCAAACCGCAGAAGCGCAGAGTGCAGAGAGGAACTTTTCCTCCGCTGTCAGAGGGGAAGTCACTTCTGCTTCTCAAGGCCAAGAGCTGAGTCTGGGAACCTCCGGACTAGGCAGGAAGGTTTGGCAATGAAGGAGGTGGAAGAAGACAATGCCCAGCCTGAGAGGCACATCCTGCCGGGGTCCCCTACCTACCCGACACCCACACCCACTCTCTGAGCCGCTGCGGCTCCGCTTACCTTGATGATGCTGCTGCGCCGGGGGGTCGCTCGCGCAGCCTCCAGGAGGCCGGCCTCGCTGTCCGCAGGGGGCCCTGCTGCGCCGGGCAGTGCGACCCCGCTGCGACGGTCTCTCATCCGGCCACCGGAGGCCGCGGGCGCAGCGTCCCCGGAGGCAGCATCGGCGCCGGCTCTGGGGTCGTCTTCGCCCCCCGCAGCGTCCACAGGCGCCGGACCCTCCCTGCCAGCCGCGCCCTCAGCCATGGCCAGGCACGTTTCGGGCTCCGGGCGAGACAGCACGACCGACAGCGGCGTCCAGCCCCGGGCACCGGCGCGCTCGGGCACCAGGAGGAAGCCCCGCTAGACTTTGTTTCAGCGCCCGACGGCGGCTGCAGCGGCGGCCGCAACTTTGTGGAGAGGAGACATCGCCCCGGCAGAGGCGTCCTCGGGCTGTGGTCCAGGAGGTCAGCGGGCCGGCGCGGACCGGCGGCGGGGGGCGGGGAGAAGATGCGAACCGGAGGGAGAAGCAGGCGAGAAGCAGCGGGAGGGAGCGGAGACGTGATGCTGACGCCCGCTCTGCGCAGACAAAAGGCGGCGGGGGCCGGGGCCCGGAGCCTCCGGAGCCGGGACGCGCGCGGCCGGAGCGGCGACTGCGGACGGGCCACCCGCCACCTGCCCGCCGACCGCGGCGCGGCGGCCCCAGGAAGTACGGCGGTGGCGGCCTCCGCTCCGCTCGCTCGCCCGGGACAGGGAGGGCCGACTTGTTTTGACAGCCCGTGGGGATTGGCAGGCGTCTGGGCCTCTCAGGAGCCTCGCCTCGCCGAGGGGGTCCGGCCCGACCAATCCTCGCTGCACAGGGGTGTACCCGAGCGCGAAGAAAGGAATGTGTTCGGGAGCTCCGAGCCCGCCCGCCCGCCGGGCCCCGCTCGTGTTCTAGGCGAGGGTGCGCGCGCCAGTGTGCGCACCCGCAAGGCACTCTTGAGCACATTTTAGGAAGTTTGGAAACGCGAAAGCAGCCTAAAGGTGCGCCAGAAACGGAGGGGTGGGGGTGCAGGGGCAGGGAGAGGCCGGAGGAAAAACTGCAAACAGCACATCTGGATGGAAGAGGGCGTTGAGTGAGAATGTCAGAGCGTTTGGCGTGCGTGGTGACACTTGGCACGGCCTAGAGGTTAATAACAGGTTCTCCTGCCAATCCATGGACGTGAAGTCCACGCACTAGGACCCTGTGGAATTCCACAGTTTGTGTAAGGTTCTACGGGCGGATTCTACACTGCAATCTAAGTAAATACAACAAGGAGTTGGGTGAAAGGGGTAGGGTAAGAGAAAACAGACCAACCCAAGGAAAACCCTGGGAACGACGCCTAAAGAAACACAGATATGATGGAAGCCACATAACTACAAGGTCATTGGCAGGTTTAGTCTCTACCCCAAAACTTTCCTGACAAGGGTTCAGCCTCCTTTCTACATATAATTCTAAATAAATCCGTTTTGCTCCTTCCACAGAGCTAGTAACCAAGAAGAGAGATCTTTGCTTGGAGCAGGAATTCAGTAGAATTAACCACACCATGAGCAAATTCAGACAATGGCTCTAAGGTCCCTGGAGAGTTGGAAGAGGACATTTTCATTTAAAAGATTTAAAGCATCGTGGTCTGTATTAAGCCTCACTTACAGCATTAACTGTATTTCAATTACTAATAATTTCATAATTGAAGATTTTACTTCTTCCTTAACATGGCCAACAGCACCAAGAAATTCTTCAGCAGAGCCAGAATTTTATTAGAATCGTAGCATTTTTAAGGATGCACCGGGGTCTTGGGGGGGGGGTCATCTAGGGGCAGCTATTTTATTTAACAGATGAAATGAAAGCCCAGGGAGCCTTGTCTACTACTGACTGGTTAGGGCAGACACTGAAATTAGGCCAGCTACCCAACACCCTGGGTGCATCTCTCCACTTTTTTTTTTTTTCAATCTAGCTCCCCTGCGGCTACAACCAGTCAGAACTGGATGGGGCTCTTGGAAGGATTCGTATTTGACATTTACCATCTCCTAGGGAAGACTGGCAAGACTTGACTTTACCTTTTCTTTAAATATAAATGCAGAAATGAATGTCCCATGGATGAGTAGCGAGCTCTGGTTTTAGGAGCAACACCGCCCTCTAGTGAGACGATAAGAACTGCATCCAAAACAGCAAGCCTAGCTCACAATGGTGTCCTCGCAGAAAATATTTTTATTTTGTCCTCAGAAATATATCCGATTTTAGGCTATTGTTTTCTGATACTCAATAATTGTTTCGTCTAACTCTTATAGACGCCAGAGCTTCTGTTTTCTGTTACTTTAATAAAGTTTCCACTTGTGAGTTGTCCTTTAAAGATAGTAAAGCTGCCGTTATCCAATTCACCATCTTCTGATATGCATATTATTTATCAGCATTTCCGATCCTACAGGCTTGTGTGTCTTTATATCCACTTTAAGGTATTAAAATTAGCATCATCTAACAGTAAAGGTTCAGAGACTTTCAAATAAGGAAAAGCCAGAAAGTGCGGCATATGGTTTGCAAAATGTTTTATGTTTTAATTCAAGAATGTCCAGTTGGGCTCCCCTATCTTCCCTTCCTCAGCAGTCCTCCCTTGTGCCTTCTGTGAACACACATTGCACAGGAACTGCTAAAGTCTACGAGCATCTCTTCATGAAAGGTGTTTAATTCACTTGGCCTTGAGAATATTGGAGTACACCTAGAAAGTCTTTTGTTCTGCTGTCTTCTGCCATAAGCTCAGAAGGTTTCTCCTGCCTGCAATTTTAAATTTAAAAATATCCTTTGTGCCTGATTACCTCACATAGTTGAGAAGGAAGAGACCAAGGTCACAATTTCCTTAAAGGCCCTTTTCCCATTGCAGGAAAAATTCCCACCAGATGCCACCTCCTAAGGCTCTACCTGCAAAGAGAGCAAAGCTGCAGGCTGCATTAGATGGGGTTTGAGGGACAGTCAAGATCCAAGTTATAGGAGAAATTTCCCTAGCGCTGCTACAGAAGGTCCTCATAACTCACATGAATGGACCTGGATGTGTAGGAATGATTTTTCAGCCTCCAGGACAGCCATGACTGGATGGGACTTGAATGTTATGAGAAATACATGGAGCAGGAAGAGCACAGGCTTTGAAGTCACCATCTAAAATACAACTATGATTCCCTAGCTTTTTAGCTGGCTGTAGCTTTCAGCAAGTGACTTGAAACTTAATTCTAATTATGTTTCAATTCTGTTTATTTTGTGGGGTGTGTTTTGCAGTGAGTGAGTGAGTGAGTGTGTGTGTGTGTGTGTGTGTGTGTGTGTACGGCGCACCACAGATCCATGTGGAGGTTCCAGGATAACTTGGAGCAGTCTGTTCTCTCCTCCTACCATGTGGTTCCAGGAACAGAAATCAGGTTATCAGGTGTGATGGTAAATGCCTTCATCCACTGAACCACCTTGCAGGCCTCGTCTTAAAACTTCTGATGCTTACCTGCAATGTAGAGTTTGCAATCCTTTATAGAAGTTTATCTGGCACATAGAAAGTAGTTATCAAAATTACTCTCCCTTGGTGACTTCTTCATTTTTTCACTGGCGATGTCTCAGGTCCACGTTCTGAAGCGACTTCCCTGGAGGAGAATCAAGCAGACCTATCTGACCTTTGACTTTCAGCTACATATTTTCAATTTGACTAGACCTGACTAGGTGTCTGTCTAGTCATCATCCAGTTGAGTCTCAGATTTCTAATTATTCCAACTCACAAGTTTTCTCAGCCTGTTTTGCCATTGCTTACTCTGATTTTTGATTTCTACTGTTTTTCTTTAGAATTTAGAATTTCTTTTTTTTTTAGAATTTCTTTAGAGTGAAAATCTAAAATCCTTGAAT
>CAJQZJ010010085.1:6382974-6458649 GCA_907164525.1 Lophiomys imhausi | reverse complement strand
AAAAGAAAAAAAAAAGGCAGGGGGCAGGGCTGAAACACTGTGAATGGTACAGAGGATACAGCCATTCGGCCTGGATTTGCAGACCTCCAGGTGTAGAGAAGACGTGGAGCTAAGGTAAAATACAAGAGAATTGTGGTATTGGCCCATGCCTTTGACTTCAGCTGAGACGGGGGGGGGGCACCTTAGAGTTGGTGGTCTTATGTACTCTGGAGTCATACGGAGCGGGGTGGTGAGGGTGCATACTCTTGGTCCCACCATTCAAGAAGAGTACACCCTTGGTCCCAGCTCCCAGCACACTGGAGACAGAAACGGGCAGATCCCGGAGCTCAGGGTCAGCCTGATGCAGGGCAAACTCTAGAGAAAGACTTTGATCCAGGAGTGGTGGAACACATCTTTGATCCCTTCAGATGAGAAACACAGGTCCCTGTTCCCAATAATTAGAGTTCAGAGACACACACATGGGATTTGGAGGGACCTAGGTTTGGAGGCTACTTACAAAAGGCTGTCTCGATGCAGGCATATTGTCCTTTGGTATCTCAAAATATATACACTGGAGCTGGTTTAGCTCCAAGGTGACAGAATGATTTCTTCTTTAACCCGGATTGAAAGATAACGCTTTGTATGTTGTCAGAAGGCCAAATTTGCTTCAGGAGAAGTACTACCTAGCCCCCCCATCCCCCCCCCAGAAAAAAAAAAAAGAGGGCAATTGTCCTAGGGTTGGGATTGGGGCAGGGCTCTGTTCTTATCGTTCCAGGAGAATCGAAGTGTCCATTAGGGGAGCCTGGGGACAGCGGACAGCGGAATCCTCAGCAGAGAGCAGAATCAGGCACCAAAGAGGATGAGTGACCCAGTTGATTCTGCCTGGCAGACTTCCTCAATAGCTGTCTCCATCGGGGGCCTGCAACCACCACTGTAATCCAGTGTTGCTGGGACCGTTCAGCTCTACACAATGCCCCGGCAGGAACCTCAGTGAAGCCTGCAAGATCAGCTTCTGCCTACAAACCCCTTAGGTCATCTAAACAGCTGAGAACAGAAGGACTGAACATAAAAGGAGTGTACTAACATTTTTAATCATTTTTCCCATTTGGGTTGGGGCCCCAAACAGGTCTACTACGACCCAAATCAGCAGGAAGTCACTTTAAGAGAGCGACGTCCCATGCCCAGAGGGTGGGGAGGGTGTTTCTCCGCCCTTCTTTTTGGTTATTTGAAGGATAACTGAAAACTCTGTTATGTAGGGGAAGAGACTACAAGCTGATAAATGGTCCTGTCTTAATGGGTTTTGGAGGTTAGCCCCAGGGAATTCCTACTTGTCCTTTTCTGTATCCTTCTTCCTCTCCTATGTAGGAGTGCATGGGCTTGAGAAAAATGAGATATAGATATAGCACAGGAAGGTCCAAGAAGAAGGGGCAGATTATTGAATATGCCCTTATACCTTTGTATATTGATACAAAATTAGTAGTTTATTTGGCTAAAGTGGTATTGACCATTGTTTATTGTGCAAAAATAAGATTGTATTGGATTACATCGGTATTGATCTTTGTATATTGATACAAAATTAAGATTAAAGTTGGCCACAATGGTATTGACCCTTGCATATGGACGTAATATTAAGATTATATTGGGCTACATAGGCATTGATCTTGGTATATTGATACATAATTAAGAGTATATTTAACCACAATTGAATAGATCTTTGTATATTGATACAAATTTAAAGATAATGCTTCCCAATGGTATCATACCTAGAGATACTTAAAAATAAAATGTGAAGCTCTGACCTCTTGATACCAACCGTCTAAAACGCTCTAGGATAGTTAAAACAAACTCCTAGTCATGCAAACATGTTTCTTTGTTAGCTACTATGACAGTCTATCACAGATATTCTCTAAACTACCCAGTAATCAAGTTGCTAAGAGACAAGCAACATTTGCTTATCTAAATACAAGAGATGGATAGGGCATCTTCAAAAACCCCTAGAGATCTGCAGAATATGGCATTCAAAGATGTTATCTTAAATCAAGATTTTTTTTTGATATCGAGACATATCAGTGCCTGACAGCACCCCCTATTCTACTCCAAGTAGAAGATAAGCATCGAAGAACCTCCACTGTAAGATGGTTGAATTAGTGGCAAGCCTTTCTCTTGGCATGAAAAAACCCCTTGCACCAACTGCAGACAGACTGCTGTCCAAAAAGGACAAAACTTGGTAGCAGGGAAGTTGACAGCCTAACTCTGCCAAGACAGGGTAGGTAAGTCCTTCATAATCCCTGCTCTACAACAAATGTCTGTCAGAGAAACAGGACCCAAAGCCTGAAGATTGATGCTGGAACGTATGGAGAGAAAATGGGAACTGTCCAGGCAGTTATTGGTATGTTCTTTCTTAGTTTTGGAAGCTGCAGGCTCTGCACTTCCTATATAAGCAAATATATTTATCCCTCTCAGGTCTCTGAGGTGGTTGAAGAATAGACAAATAGAATCTTATAGTTAAATTTTGAACTGTTTAGGAATCAAGAGGGTGTTATAGATCTAAGAAGATACTCTTAAAAGTGTGTTGCAAGATAGTATGAATGTTGAGTCACATATAGACCTTTAAACTCATGGAGTTGGGTAGATAGTAGAATGTTAAAGTCAGGGGCCAAATAGGTATAAACTGAACATTGGGAAGGTATACTGGGCCAGTTTACTCTCATAAATGTGGCATATTTATATCTATTGTTTTGTATAATACTTACTGTTATAAGAGAAGGAACCAGCTGTTGGACTGAAAGGGGAAACTTCTGGAGGGAAGAGGGTGGAAGGGCGGGATAGGAAGGGGGAATAGGGAGGGGTTTGTTACTGAGATATAACTTGAAGAAAAAAAAATAAAGTATTTAAAAAAAAAAATTTGGTTCCCAACTGATGGGATTAAAGATGTGCTCCACCACCCCTGGATCGAAGTTTTTCTCTGTTTAGAGCTTGTTTTATGTCAGTCTGACCTTGAGCTCTGAGATCTGATGGTTTCTGTCTCTAGTGTGTTGGGATTAAGGGTGTATTCTTCTTAAATGATGGGATTAAGGTTGTGCACCATCACCACCCTGTTCCTTGTAACTCTAGAATTTATAAGACAACTAACTCTATAGTGATCCTCCTGTCTCTCCTGGGGTTAAAGGCATGGGCTAACACCACACATTTTATGTATTTTACCTTAGCTCCAAGGTTTTTCAACTCTTGGAGGTTTAGAAAACCAGGTTGAACAGCAGTAATCTTTAATTTATTTACAGTATTTTAAACCTGTTATCTGCTTTTTAATGCAAACCATGAAAATATCCTATACATCTACCAAAAACCCCCCAGAAACAAAAACAAAAAACCCTTTTAAGCTGCTATCAAGTTTGTGTAATCTATGTGGCCACCTGCAGTCTAACATTCTAATCTGAAATTAAGGCCATTTTCCTTTCATGCCAGTAAGGCATGTATACCTTTGGTAAATTATAGTTTGAAAATTTTATATTGTATTTTCATTATATTTTTTAAGCTTATTAACTCTTTTCTTTAAAAAGTATTATTTTGTTCTCTCAAGTTACTAAGAACTAAGTTCTAGAACATAGTTTCCTCCCTCCGCCCCTCCTGGCTCCTCCCTCCTTCCCTCCCTCCTTCCTTGTTCCTCTACTTGGTACTCTCCTTCTCCTCAGATGAGGTGGGCCCTCATATATCATACTCCCTCAGAAGTTTTGTCATGTGAGGGCCAAGAGCTTCCACTTGTCCTGGGGCTTGATATGGTACACCATCTAGGGTATGGTGTTCCACTAACCTACATCAGATTCCATGACTCACTGGTGGGTAAAATTTTTCCTAGGATAGATATGCTAGGTTCCTATCTATTTGGGTGTGTGGGTTGTAGGATAGTTATCCTGTGATGTGTGGTTAATATCCATTTATAAGGGAATACATACCATGTTTAACTTTCTGGGACTGTGTCAGCTCACTTAGGATGAACTTTTCTAGCTCCATCCATTTGGTTTCGAATTGCATGATTTCCTCATTTCTGATAGCTGTGTAGTATTCCATTGTGTAAATGTACCACAGTTTTTTTTTTTTTTAACCTTCAGTTGAAGGACATCTGGGTTGCTTCCAGTTTCTGGCTATTACAATAAAAGCTGCTATGATCATTGTTGAGGCAATGCCCTTGTGCTAGGGTGAGTGACCCACCCCAGTATTTGTGGAGAACACACAGTTGCAGGCTCTGTTTACAGTCAGTCTTGGCTTCTAATTGCTTTGCTGTGACTGGGTTAGGTCTCTGACTCTCAGCTACAGTGCACACTGTGCTGCCATATTGGAAACTCTGGAAAAAAAAAATCTCACTTACCTTTGCTCTTGTGGTGTGGCTGTTTTTCCCTGTTGGGTGTACAGGTCCACATGCAGGCTGGATATCAGGCAGACAGGCGGGGCCACTGATCTGTGGCTGGAGCCATGGGCTAGATCTGCTCTAGCCGGGTTCTCCTCTCTAGACGGGTGACCAAACTGGCTGATCTCAGGGTGGTGTTCCCAGGAACTGCGTGAGCTGTTTTACCTGGTGACCAGTCTCAGTGTTCGCCATGGGAATTCAGACACTGTCTGTGTTTCACAGTCAGCTAGGGGACCGCACATTCACTCCACAGTGACTAATCTCATTCACTTACTACTCAGATGTACTGCTCCCCGAACGATCACATTATTGTTCTTTATTCACTTACAGAAACATGACTTGAATAATTATATACATGATTTCAATCAACTTTTAAAGAAAGACCTTATGTTTAGGAGCATCTTACCTTCAGACTTCTTTTTGTTTTTCAATGATTATTTATTTCTTCAAGTTACATCTCAATCACATTCCTTGTTCTCCTCCCCCTCCTGGTTCCACCCTCCTACCCTTTTTCTCCCTCACCCTCCTATCTGCTTTTTTTTTAAGGTGTATCTTTTTCCTCTCAACGGCTCCCCCTTTTAGTCCAATAAAAGGCTCTTTTTTTCTTATAACAATAAATACAATACAAAACAATAAGAACAATTAGGCAACAATTATGAAAACTATAAGCTATAACATATTCCCAATGTCCAGTTCATATGTATTTGGTAACTGATAATAATATTCTATTATCTCTCTATCTCAATAAGTTTAAAGTTCTATACTTAACTCAGTTTCCTTCTTAACTTGCATTACCAACTTAAAGGCATCTTCTTACATCTAGAACATCCTTTTAATTCCTAAACAACCTAAAATTTAACTGTGAGACTATAACTATCTAGTCTCCAACCACATCAGAGACCGAGAAGGATAAACATATCTGATTACACAGGAAGTGCAGAGCCAGCAGCTTCCAAAACTAAGAAATGACAGACAACTGGCTGCCTGGACAGTCCCCAATTTCTGTCATTACATTGGAGCATCTATCTATGTTTAGCCTTTTGGCCCATTTTCTCTGACAGACCTTAATTGTGAAGCAGGAATTATGAAGGACTTGCCTAACTTCTTTGAACTACATATTATCAGATATTTCCTTAAAACAAATAAATCTACTATATACCAAATATAATGTGTAAAGCAAGACTTCACTAGAAGAGTTATTACTAAGAAGTGTTGTTTACTCAAAGGCTCAGTACAGTTTGCTTCAGCTTTTCCTTTTACAGCAACTGCTCTTACCCACTGACCACCAACTTCCCATTTTTATCTCATATTTTAATTTTCCTGGATATTATGACTCTCTTGGTTCATACTTCTCATACTCTTAGGTACTTTTACAATAGTACCCATTTCTGTAGGAAGATGTCTCTTCATACTATTTCAAGTACCTATATATGAACATTTGTTGATTTATCATCTGCACTCTCTTCTAGCACCTGCAGTTTTCCTGAGTGGTGAACAATTGTTGCTGTAGTGCTGACTGATCTTTTATATTGAAGACAGGCCATTGTGTAGTGTGGTGCACAAGGACGTCTGGCCAAAGGAGTGAGTAGGTTGGTATCCAGCCTTCGCTCCTCTGCTCATGTAGCCCCAGCACACTGTACATTCAATGGGGTTGCTGTTTTCACTAAAAAGGTACTATATGGGACAGTGAAAGCCTTCACTAAATGTAACTTTTTTATCCATAAAATGGTATCAGGGAGTACTGGTTTATAGTCATTGTGGGTTTTTTGTTTGTTTTTGCATTTCTTTTCTTTTTATGTTTATTTATTACTTCAAGTTACATCTCCACCACAATCCCCACCCGGTCCTAGCCTTCCATCCACTCCCCCTTCTCTTATCCTCTCCTCCCTCTCCCACCTATCCTACTCCTCCGTTGTGGGGTTCCCCTACATATCACCTCCCCCCTCAGTTCAGCAGTCATATGAGGGCTAAGAGCTTCCTCTTTCACTGGGGGCCTACATGGCAGCTCCAGTAGGGCAAAGTGTCCCACTAACAGTTAATAAAGTGTAGAAGTAAATAATTAAATTATTTAGCACCATTTAAATTATTGTTAATTGATCAGCAGTTGTTAATCCTTAACCTGCCATTGTAAATAAGCACACAGATACCTAGTGGATTTTAACAAGCCTTGGCCTGGATTCTGCAATCTTAGCCCATCTAAGCTAGCTCATAATTCTATCCTTGAATAAAGCCCCATATTATATACATATGTCCCCTTGGGTGGTTATTCTCCACACTATGCCGATATTCCAGGCCATGTGGAATGTGGTTCTTTTCTCAAACCTATGGCGTGTGTTCTTCTCTCACCTGCTCCTCTGGCTTCTTCTCTCTTCTTCTTTTGGAGGCTTCTTCTTTTCATGAACCTCTCTGCTTCAGAAGTCTGAGCACCTTAGACTGCCTACCTCTGTCTTTGCCCAATCTCAGGCCTCAGCATTTATTGAACTAATCAGAGACAAGCAGCGTTACTTGACATTCAGAAAGTCAGCTTCTGGGAGAAGGTTAGTTTACATTTAGAATGCATAAACAACACCCCATCAACAAAATCTATGTTGCTGTTCCTTTCAGTCTGTTGGTTGTAGGATAGTTATCCTGTACAATATGGCTAAAATCATGCTTTATTATCACATTGTAAGACATATATAACTGCTTGGCATTTAGAAGGAAAATTCATCCTGGTGAGTGGTGCAAGTTGGATTCCTCAGGGAACAGTCTGTGACCTTTGCATGCAGGAAACTTTTTATTGTTTTTGGCATCAGGTCCTGGGAACAGCACTTAAGAGGAGTAGGGGAAGCACGTCTGGCCAGACGAAGTTGAATGGTATGGTGGCTGTACCAAGGCCTTAGTCAAGCCTGGAATGGCCTTCCAGAGTTGTTCCTTGGAACCAGGCATTTTAACCCTTCCCTCTGATAACGTCTGTATTCATCCACACTCATTGGATATTAGGCTGTTCCTTTGGAAGAGACTTGACTGTGGACGAGATAGTGCTGTTTATTTGATGGCAGTATCTGGGAAGGGATTCAACTGACCACAGCCAACACTTGTAGAATCTGGGCTCAGTGCTGAAGGAGTAAACTGGTTAGTTCACTAAAGTATGTGTTAAAGTGAGTTTATTTCTTTCAAATGACCTTTTCCTCATACCATTAAGGAGGTTACTAATGCTTGATTTAGGTTGAAGGAAAACATGATAGATAGAAATAGAGTAATTCCCAGAGAAATTAACATTAATTTTGTTGTCTTTAGCATGGTTCCTTAGTGATTACAAATGTAGGTACAATTTTTTGAAAAATCTGTTTTATTGGGTTCTTATACTTACCACCCTTTTCAACCCCAATTCCTTCCATCCCTAACATTAGCAGGAGAGAAAGAAGGTTAGGTGGGAAAGGGGGCATAGGTCTCTTTAGACTGCTTCCTGATGATTAGGGTCATTGGGTTTCTTGGGGCAAGTCTAATCTTTGTAGTCAGGATATCTCCAACTTCTCCTCAAACTGCAACAACAGCAAGCAGGAGCAGCAGGGGGAACTGCAGTCTCCTCCTACTTCTTTGTGCCTTCCTGCCCTCCTGGGGTTCTGGCATTTATCCCCTTTCCATCATCCACAGAACTCCAAATGTAAACTATCTGCAGCTGGCAAAAGCACACCCCTGCTAGAACATGAGACAGTCATAGTTAATGGTTGTGGACAAATGGAAGCATCCCCATATCCCACACTTGGAATTAAAACAAAAACATATTCACATAACATAACTGGGTTTTTTTATTACTAATTAATTAGTTTGTTTATTTTAGATTCCATTCCCCTCCCTCCCCTCCTCCCAGTCCCACCTTCCCACCTACTCCCTCCATACTTCCCCCTGACCCCTGACCCAGTACCAACTCACTTGGCACATCAAATTGCATCAGAACAAAGTGCTTCTTCTTTCAGTGAGGCAAGACAAGGCAGCTCTGCTAGGAACATGGGATCCAGAGGGAGCAACCTTGTCCAAGTCAGAGATAGATCCCATTCCAATTGTTAGGGGATCCATATGAAGACCAAGCAGCCCATCAGGTTCATACATGTAGTGGGCCTAGGACCAGTTCATGCATGTTCTTTGGTTAATGGTTCAGTTTCTATGAGCCTCCTCGTGACCGAGTTAATTGGCTATGTGAGTCTTCATTGATCCCTCCAGCTCCCTCAAACATCCCCCTACCTCTTCCTCAAGACTCCTTGATTTTTGTCTAATGTTTGACTGTGGAACTCTGCATGTTTCCATTATCTACTGGATAAAGCTTCTCAGATGGCAGTAATGTTGAGTTCCTATTTAGATCCCTCTCTCCATCCATTTCTGATGTTTATTTTATCTCCCCTACTTAGAGGGATTCAAGCATCATCCTTTGAACCCTCCTCGTTACTTAGTTTCTTTGGGTCTGTGGATTGTAGCATGGTTATCCAGTAGGTATTGGCTAATATCTGTTTATGAGTGAATAAATACCATGTGTGTTTTTTTGGGTCTGCATTACCTCACTCAGGATGAACTTTTCTAGTTCCATCCATTTGCCTACAAATTTCATGATATCATGTTTCTGATAGCAGAGTGGTATTCCATTGGTACATGTACCACAATTTCTTTATCCATTCCTCAGTTCAGGGACATCTGGGTTGCTTCCAGTTTCTGGCTATTGTGAATAAAACTGCTATGAACACAGCTAAGGAAATGTCCTTGTGATTTGGTGATGCATATTTGGGGTATATGCCCAGAAGTGGTATAGCTGGGTCTTGAGTTAGAACTATTCCCAATTTTCTTAGAAAGTCCAGATTGATTTCCAAAGTAGTTGTACTAATTTGCACTCCCACCTGCAATGGAGGAGTGTTCCCCTTTCTCCACATCCTCGCCAGCATGTGCAGTCACTTGAGTTTTTGATCTTAGCCATTCTGACAGGTATAAGATGGAGTCTCAGAGTTGTTTTCATTTGCATTTCCCTTATGACTAAGAATGTTGAGCATTTTTTTAAGTGCTTCTCAACCATTAGAGATTACTCTGTAGTGATTTTTCTGTTTAGCTCTGTACCCCATTTTTAATTGGGTTATTTGGTTTGTTGGTGTTTAAATTCTTGAGTTCTTTATATACTTTGGATATTAGCCTCCTGTCAGATGTGGAGATAGTGAAGATCTTTTCCCAATCTGTGGACTGCTGTTTTGTTGTATTGACAGTGTCCTTGATCTTACAGAGGCTTTTCAGTTTCATGAGGTATCATTTATTAATTGTTGATCTTAGTGCCTGATCTATTTATTGGTGTTCTCTTCAGGAAGTTGTCTTCTGTGCCAATCAGTACAAGATTTTTCCCCACTTTCTCCTCTATTATATTTAGTATATCCAGTTTTATGCTGAGGTCTCTGATCCACTTGGACTTGACTTTTGTGCAGGGTGATAGATATGGATCTATTTGCATTCTTCTACATGTAGATATCCAGTTAGACCAGCACCACTTGTTAACTATGCTTTCTTTTTTGTATGGTTTTGGCATCTTTGTCAAAAATCAAGTGTCCATAGGTATTTGAGTTTATTTCTGGGTCTTCAATTCGATTCCATTGGTCAATCTGTTTTTATGCCAATATCAAATATATATATGCATATATATATAATATTGTTGTTGCTTTGTAGTACAGCTTGAAGTCAGGGATGGTGATACCTCCAGAGGTTCTTTTATTGTACAGGACTGTTTTCGCTATCCTAGGTTTTTATTTTTCCATATAAAGTTGAGAATTCTTTCAAGGTCTGTAAAGAATTGTGCTGAGATTTTGATGGGAATTTCATTGAATCTATAGATTTCTTTTGGTAAGAGGGCCATTTTTTATTATTACCAATGTTAATATTACCAATCCATGAACAGTTTCTTTCTTCAGAAACTTGATGTTCTTTCATGTGCTTGGTTAGCATTACATCATCTTTCATGAGGTCTTTCATGTGCTTGGTTAGCATTACATCAAGGCAGTTTCTATTATTTGTGGCTATTGTGAATGGAATTGTTTCCCTAACTTTTTTCTCAGACCATTTATCTTTTGTGTAAAGAGGGGTACTTTTGTGAGTTAATTTTGTATCCAGCCACTTTGCTGAAGGTGATTATCATCTGTAGGAGTTCTCTAGTAGAGTTTTGAGGTTCACTTATGTATACTATCATATTATTTGCAAATAGGGATAATTTGACTTCTTCCTTTCCAATTTATATCCCTTGATCTCCTTTAGTTTTCTTATTGCTTTAGCTAGAACTGCAAGTACTATTTTGAAGAGATATAGGGAGAGTGAACAACCTTGTTAGAACGTGGTGTTCATCATGGGCAATTTGGTAAGAGATTGAAGATGTAAAGGAATGTCTCCCCTTCTCTAGACTTGTGGACAGAACCCATTTCATCATACATAGTTCATGTGATCTGCACCTGATAACATGGTTTGAATGTGAAATGCTCCAACAGACATATTTATTTGTACACTAGGTCCTCAAATGGTGGCCTTAGGAGGTGGGTCCTGACTGGCAGAAGTAGGCTACTAGAGGCAGGTCTTTATGGTTACTCTTGCTTCTAGTTTTACCTCATCTTCTCTGCTTACTGTGCTGCATGAAGACTTGAATCACACGCTCCCCTACCATGCATAGAGCTGATCCCATGTCATGCTTTCCCTGCTGGGATGAGCTGAGATACATCTCCATCCGTGAGCCAAAATGAACCTTTCCTCTCATACTCTGAAGAATGTTTTGTCAAACAGATGAGAAAAGTAATGAATACACCTGTGAATAATGGTGACTATGTCAGCTTATTGGGTTTATCTAGAGCAGGTCTCAAACTATGGGTTGCAACCTTTTTGAGGGTGGGGTGGGGGAAAGACCATTGGAAAACACAGCTATTTACATTACAAGTTGTAGCAGTAGCAAAATTACAGTTATGAAATAGCAAGAGAAATAATCTTATGGTTGAGGGTCACTACAACATGAGGAGCTGTATTAACGGATTGCAGTGTTAGAAAGCTTGAGAACTACCACTTTGGAGGGAAACCAAACTTCTCATATCTTTATGACAGACGGCAGTTTTGATAATTGGAGCAAGGTGACCACTAAAGTTAGGCTCTTACCCTGGGGCTTGGGGACAGCTCTCTCCTTTGACATTTGTATTTCCAAGATTACTTCCAAGTCTTTGGGAAATGTTCTGAGTTGTGAGACTTGCAAAAAGTTTATTTAAGTTTTACTAAGATTTACACGCATTAGGAAAGAAGACAATTCTGAAGGTAAAGAAAAAGTACAAATAAGCATCTCCCCTTAGTTTCAGGAGGGAGGAGCCTCTTGTTCTATATTTATATTCATCATTATATTATGTCTACACTCGTTGAAGGCTGAGCTTCTTAAAGTATTAAGTGCTTTTGGAAACAACCAGAATTCAAGGCCACAATTTAGGCATATGGGGTATCATCCCTGATCAGCCAGGCTGGGCTTGGGTTTAGACTACAGATTGCTGCGTAGTGATTCAGAGATTTGTGTGTCATTTCTGCTGTGTGCTCTGGAAGAAACCATAGAAAGTGTTTTCCACCCTCTAAATAAGGGTGACAGCATTTACTGCATGAATCTGTTACAAACATTTATAGATAGTGCCTGTAACGCCCATATTTAGTAATTGGTCATTAGTTCTTTCTTTGTTTCTCTCTCTCTCTCCCTCCTTAACATTTATTTATTAATTCAAGTTACATCTTGATCACAGCTCCCTCCTTCCTTCCCTTCCGTTCCTAACCTCCATACTCTACTCTTTCTCCCATCTATCCTTCTCCAGTGTGGGGGACCCCCACATATCAGCCCCACTAAGTTCATCAGTCACATGAGGGCTAAGAGCTTCCTCTTGCTCTGGGGTCCGATATGGCAGCCCAGTTAAGGTAAAATGTCCCACTAAAAGGTAACAAAGTCCATCACTGAGACTCCCCCCCATCATTGGTTCTTTTTCTTTTTTCTGAATGTACATCCCTATAAATAGAGAAAAATTATCTATAGTACATGATATTGTTAAGAGAGATGGTTCTCATCATTATCAAGTAAAACGAACAAAGCAAAAAAGAAGTAAATTTAAAAAATGAATAGTAGGTGACTGATGAAAGTGTTATATAATCGTCCAATTTACAAATATATCACTAAACTTGAGCTTACACTGCTAGTTACTTTGACCTGTGGCATTATTTAACTCAATTTGGGTAACAGTCAATGTACAATTGTCATTTTTTGCTTGGGTTATTTAAATTTTTGTTTTTGTCTGGGCTGTCAACTCATTTGATTATGAATTCACAACTGAAAGCTTTTCTTTAGCTTTTTCTTTTTGTCCCTCGTAGACAGTAGACATGAACAATGGCTGTCAGCATAGGAGAGTTTCTTGGGTAATTCATTGGATAAATTTGTATTGTCTTTATGTCCTGATTGTCCTGGTTGATGGCTGATTCTTTTGGGATGGACCAATTCTTTCTCATCTGGTTTTTGGTTTATTCTGTTTACCTTCCTCAACTCTTCTTTCTCTTGGTTCTTCCCACCGTTGCTTGTAGTTTTTCACTGTAGGGAAATTCCTTTCATCTTCATTGCATTTTGTGAATGGTTCCTTTACTTTCTTGAAGTTTTTATTCATGTGAATTGTTAAAAATGGGTATGCCAGTATGTCAGGTGAGTGTGGGAGAGGAGGTAGGGTGGCACAAGGGGAAGGAATTCCATGCTATTGGTAATAAATCTCCGGGCTCATTCCATTGTGGTACTCTACTTTCTTGACATAATAAAATGAACATGCTCAGCAAAGGTTTCTACATGTTTTGTTCATATGATCACTGGGTTTTGAGAACATATACCCTGTCTGTCTGTCTGTCTGTTTGCCTATCTAGCTTTCTTTCAACTATTTATCTGTTATACATGCACTTCTCTACAGCAGTGTTTATGCACATTGTAAGTCCTACACTAATTTTGAGGTGATGAAGCAAACATCGTCTTGCTAACAGTAATAGCTTCATTGACTTATACTAAGACAATGCCCATTTAAGGTCTTCAGCTATCTTCAGAAGTAGGTCCATATCTACACACCAAAATATTGTTTGGGGGGGTTGACCTTTTGTGTATATTATTATAGTTTTTGTTTCATGTTATAACTGATGTATCATGAACTGCTTGTGGAAATTGATTTAGGAGGATTGCCACAAGTTCAAGGCCAATCTGGATTTACATAGTAAATTTCAGGCCAGCCTGAGCTACATAGAGAGACCCTATATCAACAAAAGAAAACAAAAGGTTCCACTGGTACCCTCACTTTGTTCACACGTGGATAAAAATATCGAGGTATTTTTAAGGGAAAACCAGGGTTTCCAGAACATGAAGTTGTCAGCCCCTGTTCATATCTGGTCTGTGAGTCAAGCTAAATGAATTTAAAATTGCATTATATAGTTTAAACTAAATAACCTTAAGTGTATAAATGGCTTAAAAATTGCTGGGCACCTCTGCCCACATCCTTTTCAATGAAGTCTCACATGCAGTCCTGATTGGCTTGGAACTCACAATGTAACCCAGGCTGTTTCCATGCTTTCAAGTCTACCTCAGCTGCTCACATTTCTTGATTTATAGGTGGTATGCTGTTTTTATTTTTTTGCTTTTGGTGATGATGTTCCTCACAACAATAGAAGGTAACCCAAGACAAATAAATGCCACCATGGTTAGCTTAAGAACAGCTGATATTTTAAAAGTATTCACAAGAATTGTCTTTGATACATGATGCTTCCCAGTAATGTTTAAGCAATTCCTCAATTCTGTTATTTTAGTTTATACAATTTATTTAAAAATTAATTTGACTGGGCTCATGAACCAGGCAAAGAGTAGGAGTTGTCAATCTCTCTGTTTTCTAGAACCCCTGAATTTCTCTCAAAATATGTCCCACCTACAACTCTCAACACACACACACACACACACACACACACACACACACACACACACACATGCATACACACACATGCATACACACACATACACACACACATACACACACACATACACACATACACATACACACACACATACACATACACACACACACACACACACACACACACACACACACACGCATACATGGCCCAAGTGAGAATGCTGGTAGTACCTTTTTTTTCGAGACAGGGTCTCACTGTGGTATGGAACTCATTATGTAATCCAGGCTGGCCTTAAACTCACAGCAATCCTCCTGACTCAGTCTCTCAAAAGTGCTGGGATCACAGGCATGCGCCAACATACTCTTCTAGAATCTGCATATTGAACACAGAAAACATCTCAATCTGCTCCTTTATATATTTAAATGAATATAAATGTGAGCCCTAGTATTTTCTTCCTACAATTTTGGGAGATCATTGCTATAGTTTAAGTGTTTGAGAAAATTTTATTGAATTTCCAGTATGTGTCCATTAAGTTTACACTCTATAAAAGCAAATAAGACCCAAATTGTATTCTAAAGTATTGGTAGATACACATAATGGGATAGATCAATATAGAACAGCAAATGTAAAAGATATTAATAAAGAGTAAAAGAGTAACTTGATATTTTGTACAACTAAGACATGAAAGCATGAGATTACATTCAGTGAGCTCCTAACAGCCTGATGCTCCTAGACTCTAGGACCTAGAGTCTAAAGGGAGAGAAGTAGGGCAGCCAGATAGAAGGAAGCCAGGCTGTAGACAGCAGCCATGGCCACATGTGCTAAAGTACCTGAACTCCATTCAGCTGGCACTGGAAAGCCAATGAAGTACAAACTAGAGAAAGTAGACATACTTTATCTTCATACCTCTAGATACAGTGTGGAAGAAGAATATGGGGTCACTATAATCAAATTAATTGGTATTAGAAGGGACTTTGAACTGATAATCTTGTAGTAAACTAAAGTATGCATAAAAGTTTACTGTATGATGAGAAAGACAATTCTTTTAGGCAAGAAAACTCATACAAACTTACAAGCACTTATATACACACATATAAATTAAATTTTAATATAAATAAGGATAGGAATATATGATACATATACTACTTTTATGTAATTTATATAATGATAAAAGTATAGGAAGAACAACTATTTACATATTTAAAAAGCAACGAAATAAAGTTTTTGTTATAGAAATTAGCATTGTATATCAAAATTAACCACACAAAGTGTATACATCTCAATGAGCTATACAGTTAGAACTGCCATTCTGAAGCTGTGGAGTTCACTCTGGATTTTATATTTTCACTATTGAACATATTTTTTGCACTTATCCACTACCAGCAATGAAATAGTATAATGAAGTTTATAAAATTGAAAATGAAACAAAGTCTTATAAGAGAGACAGAAATAATACCTACAATCTAGAAATAGGAAAGTTCTTTCCCTTCCCCTGCCTCAGTGGAGACCAAAACCAGGGTTGTAAGCAAGATGGATACTGAGCCAACTCTTCAGCCTGGAAAGTACTTTTTAACCAGTACCGGAGACCCAAAAGCAGTAAGAGGAAAGATTTGTCTGACTATGGGAAAGTAATTACAGACAAATATGAATGACATAATAAGGCTGTCTTCTGTAATGTGTTGGTCACGACATTTGGAAAGCATATAGAGTTAGGTATAAAGTGACATAGGGATGAACAGGGAGGAACACAAGCAGCTGTCAACTCAGCTACAACCCAACTCAACCATTCCAAAAAGTGATACTGGAGAGAGGCTGTGATGGTGGGCATGGCTAGGATGCACTGGCTGGAAGTGACTCAGGAAAGAGAAGCACATTTCCTGGGCTACCAGTTCCTCTTTTACCATAGGCCATGGACTGCCCCAAGAGACTGATGTCGGTGCAGAAGCTGAGGTGGACCCTGCAAAGGTGAATAGTTGAAGGCTGTCAGAGAATCACATCTTCAACAGCTGGGATCTCTACTGAAGCAGTTCAGTGTTTGCCACAGAGCTCTTACAGATATCAAAAAGACATTTGATCTGATAGAAAACTGGACCAGTGTGTGTGTGTGTGTGTGTGTGTATACACAGGTTACTATACAAGACCAAGACCAAATGCAAGAAACATTGAAATGATGCTTAGTAATCTATAAAGTGAAAATTAAAATAATGGTAGAACATAATCTGGTAAGATAGGCAGAAATTATTGAGAGCTACTATAGCAATTCATGGGGAAAGTTGCAGTTCTCTGCATATTAAAACTAAAAATGTCTATCCTCAGACCTAATAGTTCTACTCTTTGAAGTCCACTTGATGAGAATAAAACCCTCGATTCAAAAAGACATACAGAAAATGATTATTACAATGTTTTATCATTGGAATCTGATCGAGCCGAAGAGCTAAAATAGAGGAAAGTCTGGTTGGTGACTATGATGCCACTAAGTCATGGAATACTAAGAGATAGTATTGGATAATTTGATAGTCTCTACAGATGAGGGGGTGGGGCTTTGACTAACCCTGATGAGTGAGAAAAGTGTATAGAATTAACTCCCAGCTTTTGCTAAATAGAAATTTCATTTATATCAGCATAGATGTTTAATCTGAATGTTAATTTGAGTTACTCTGTAAGTGGTGGGGGATTGACATGAGCAGAAGAAGCAAGTAAGGCAAGCGGACGATGAGACAATGTTACAGTGAAAACCCCACACAGTCGTCACTGTTATGTCATGATTTTTCAGATTAAGAAGAAAGGTGGGTGCTCCAGCGGCTTAGCCCTTAACTCTCAGGAAAGAAATGGTAAAAATAGGTCACAGAAATGAAAAATCCAAAATTTTGTTGGAAACATTAAAAAAAAACATTAGTTTTCACTAATTTAGTATGTGAGCGCTACATGTATTTATCTATTTGTCTGAGTCAAACAGTATCTGGCCAGAAGAACCAAGAGCATGGTGAGGAAGGTATACAGCTTTCAGTTTTTATGCCTAAGACAGGCTAAGTTACTCTATCTAAGTTACTGCTATTAGGCATGGGAGGATTTTCAGTCCTTTTCTGGAGGGGGATCCGTGAACCCCTTACCCCAGTACAAACATCTGCTTTACAACGAAGTGTTAATAACATACTTTGTTGTGATCTCACTAATGAATATTATTAATGATGGATACATGAGGAGGACTGAGAAGGGAATGTACAATATACATGCTACTTTTTATACCTAAGTATTTTTCTCATCTACTGGGGTCTACTAGAGGTAAGAGACTCCTGACTTTAAATCACAAACCATCTATATATGTTCAGAAATAAAACACTTTTAAATGAACATTTTAAAGGGAAAACTGAGCTTGTAATCACATTTTATTTTTTCGGAAGTTTAGAATTCAAAGCTGTGTGTTGATGAGAAGTGTAGCAACTGTAACAAGATTAGAAAGCATACCACTTTCTTTAAAAATGATAGTTTAATGATGACATTACTTTTTATACTTCGCCAAGAGTTTAAGCATGCATTCTTCAGGGAAGTCCTCAAATCAATTCTACCTACAGCTATCTGGTTAGTTCTTGAAATCCCATTTTGATTAGGGTAAAGTTGGAAGAATAAGCTCCTCAGCCTCATTATATGAAGTATAACACTGTACAATACTTATCCATATCATGCTACCTCACAGGGTAAATTCAGGTTCTTTGGTGCTGTTTAATATTTGAGGTGTTTCCTGGAACATACCATTTAATCTCTCACAAAGAGTCGTGATGGTATCTGGATTATTAACCAGCATAATTTATGCAGAACAGAGAATGGCGCAAGTCCTAAGCGTGGTTCAACATCTATTGTTACCCTGCTGTAGGTTAAAGGTAGAGGCGGCTGTATCCATGGTGACCCATATGACTCAGTGGGATTGGGAGCTTCAGGGTTCTCACAGGGACCAATGACAGAACAAGGGCTGGCCATCAGCTTCACCAGACATGTGGCCTCAAAGGATTTTTTTTCTTAAAGAAAGGACTCATTTTCCTTTTCATAGGAATTAATTTCAGAAAACAGACAAACATATAGTGACTAACAAAAATGCCATATATTGGAAAACTTAGAATTTTTTGAAGGGTCTTACCAAAGAAACCATTCTTTAGGGCTGGAAAAATGGCTCATCAGGTAAAGACGCTTGCTGCCAATCCTTACAACTTGAGTTTGATCCTCCAGAACCCATATGGTAGAAGGAGCAAGCTGTCTTTTGACCTCCACACTAGGGTCCTGGTATATACACAAATGAGTAAAACATAAGAAAGAAACAGAATCTAAAAAGAGACTGTACATTACTACTGTTTTTATCATTTAGCTAAAACCTCCATTACAAAAACATTAAGCAGAGTGCAGGGTGTCTGGTGGAAGAATGGGAGGAAGGATAGGAAGACTCAGAGGAGACAAGAACTACACAAGAAGACCAATAGAGATAACTAACCTAGGCTCATGAGGGCTCACAGACAGAAACACCAACCAAAAAAGGAAAATGAACTGGACCTAGGCCCCCAACACATATGTAACAGATAGGCAGTTTGGTTGTCATGTGGCCCTCTAGCAAGCAGAGCAGGGGCTATCTCCGACATGGACTCTGATAGCTGCTTTTTGATCATTTCCCCCAAGGACACCGCAGTGCATGGCCTCAATAGAAGAGGATGCACTCAGTCCTGATGGGACAAGATGTGCTGGGGGGGGAGGGTACGGGGGCT
Source organism: Lophiomys imhausi (assembly GCA_907164525.1). NCBI lineage: Eukaryota > Metazoa > Chordata > Mammalia > Rodentia > Muridae > Lophiomys > Lophiomys imhausi. The sequence continues at coordinate 6,439,584 of CAJQZJ010010085.1, read as the reverse complement.
CCCCATTTTTGAGGAGAAGGGGAGGGGAGATAAGGGAAAGAGGGTGGGAGGGCAGAACCCAGAGGAAGGGAGGAAAGGGGCTATGATCCAGATGTAAAATGAATAAATATACTTAATAAACTTAAAAATATTTTTATGCTTCTTCCTCCCAAAATCTATAAGATTTATAAAACAGGTGTGAGAGTAATTTATCATGACCCAAAGATAAAAATGATTGGAGAAAGAAATGACCATATTATCTTCCAATGTGGTCTATGCTGCTAAAAGAAATGTAAATTCCGTATCTTGGGAAAAGGCGGAGGAGTCTTCCCCTACAACCTTCGAATGTTGGCATGTGTATCTGGGATAGCGAGAAGGGAAACCACCGTTTAGTTATTCTTGCATTGAAAGCATCATACCTCAGATTTACGTTGGACTCAAAGAGTTTTGTAAAAATTGCATACTTAGAGAAGATGCCAGTTGTCACATAAAGCAAGTCCTCACAGGGGCCTTATGGACACAGTTCAATGGTACTTTTCATAAATGCCTCAGTGGCTTCTGCATGAGCAGAAACATAGCCATTACATGAGCTTGAACTCTGAGATCCATGTCAAAGTAAGCTTAGGAAGTGAGTCAACACCACCTGTCTGTTTTCAAAAAGACATTTGCCCTGCATGTGCAGATGGTTCCCAGATGGCGGGCCTAAGGCTCCTGACAGTGCTTAGCCTTAGAGCTGATTAGGGTCCATTCTATGGCCATGCTATTGGAAGAAGCCTGGACTTTCTGCAGGTTGTGGGGCTTCCCCACGTCAGAGAGATGTAGAAATATCAGGCTACTGTTGAAGAGCATTGGGTGGAATTACATATATCTTGAATTTAATGTGTTCAGTCCAAAAACTTTAAAGGTTTATTAAACTGGAATATTAAATCTATTATAAACAACTTATAATTTTTCATTCTTGTAGGGCCTATCATGGGATGGAATTTATGTGTACTTTGAGAAAATGTTAGTTGATTTTAGTATTTTTACTACTGAAATTTCCTAATTTCATAACCAACAGTGTTTCTTTTTTTTAAATAATTTATTTTTTATTTCTTCAAGTTACATCTCAATCACAATCCCCTCCCTACTGCCCCCTCCAGTCCCACCCTTCCACCCTCCTCCCCCTCAGCCCCACCATCCTCTTCCCTTCTTTTTTTTTTTTTAGTTTAAGGTATTTATTTTTCCCCCCAACAGGCTCTCCCTTTCAGTCCAAATAATGATTCTTCTTCTTGTAACTATAAATACAATACAAAACAACAGAAATAAATAGGCCACGATTATAAGAGTTATATGGTTTAGCATACATTCCCAATGTCCAGTCCATATGTATTTGGCACCTGACTTTAACATTCTACTATCTAACCATCTCCATGAGTTTAAAGTTCTATATCTAACTCAGCTTTCATACTAACTTGCCTCATAATTTTAAAAATATCTTCTTAGATCCAGAACACCCTCTTGATTCCTAAACAACTCAAAATTTAACTATGAGACTCTAGCTATCTATTCTTCAACCACCTCAGAGACCTGAGAGGGATAAATATATCTGATTATATAGGAAGTTCAGGGCCCGCAGCTTCCAAAACTAAGAAATGACATACCAGTGGCTGCCTGGACAGTTCCCATTTTCTCTCCATACATTACAGCATCAATCTTCAGCCATTTGGCCCCATTTTTCTGACAGACATTGGTTGTAGAGCAGGAATTATGAAGGACTTACCTACCCTGTCTTGGCAGAGCTAGGCTGTCGACTTATCTGCTTCCAAGTTTTGTCCTTTTTGGACAGAAGTCTGTCTACAGTTGAAGCAAGGGGTTTTTCTTGCCAAGAGAACGGCTTACCACCAATTCAATCATCTCCCACTGGAGATTCTTCGATGCTCATCTTCTACTTGGAGAAGAATAGGGGGTGCTGTCAGGAGCTGACATGTCTCGATATCAAAAAATCTTAAGTTAAGAAAACATCTTTGAATGCCATATTCTGCAGATCTCTTGAGGTTTTTGAAGATGCCCTATCTATCTCTTATATTTAGATAAGCAAATATTGCTTGTCTCTTAGCAACTTGATTTCTGAGTAGCTTAGAAAATAACTGTGATGGACTGTCATAGTAACTAACAAAATGACACGTTTTCATGACTATTAGTTTCCGTTTCTTAATTATCCTAAACAGTTTATGTCGGTTGGTAGCAAGAGGTCAAAACTTGACATTTCATTTTTAAGTATTACTACGAACAATACCTTTAAGAAGCGTTACCCTTAATTTTGTATCAATATACAAAGATCAATACCAATGTGGCCAAATATAATCTTAATTTTGTATCAATATACAAAGATCAATACCGATGTAGCCCAATACAATCTTAATTTTACATTAATATACAAGGGTCAATACCATTGTGGCCAAATATAATCTTAATTTTGTATCAATATACAAAGATCAATACCGATGTAGCCCTATACAATCTTAATTTTGCATTAATATACAATGATCAATACCAATTTAGCCAAATATAATATTAATTTTGTATCAGTATACAAAGGTATAAGGCTATATTCAATAATCTGTCCTTTTTTCTTGATCTTTCCTATACTATGTCTATGTCCCATTTTTCTCAAGTCTGTTCACTCCTATATAGGAGAGAAAGGAGAATACAGAAAAGCAAGAGAGAAGTCCCTGGGTGCCTTGTTGTCTTTCAAGACAACCACAGCAGAGACTAATATCCTTGAGCCCGCAGGTGGCTAGAACAGAGGCAAACCTTGAAACATGTTTTTTTTCCACTTCTAGTTTTAAAATAACGTAAAACACTTTCATGAACCCTTAAATATACTATGAGGCACAGTTTGCCATTGTGTTCACTGTGTCCAATACATAATTTGGTCTTAACGTGGGCAAACTGTCCTTTGATTTCTCTGAGCGTAATACTATTTTTTCATTGTGTATATTCATTGTACATAGTATTGTGTTACATGAGGACATTTCCACATGAGTGTATAATATACACTGAACATATTTTGCCAACATTTTCATACCCTTACCCCTTTTTACCACTCATCAGTCCGTGTTCCAGACAGTTCCACATCTACTTTCATGTCTGGTAGACACAGATGAATTTATGTATCTATATAAAACTAGAAACCAAAATAAGAGCACATATATGATAGTCGTTTTCTGAGATTGGATTAATTAGCTTACCATGATTATCTCCTAATTCCGGCAAACCACATAACTGTCCATTATGGCTGAAAGTTTTCATTGTGTGTGTGTATACATATATACATATACATATGTATATACACATATACATATTATATATATATGTATATATATATAAAATGTTTATCTCACATTTTTTTTTTCACTCATTACTTCAGGTTGGTTCCTAAACTAAGCTCCTGGGAACAGTGCTGACTAAACCTCTTGTGAAGGTACCTCTGTGACACTGAACCCTTTTGGGTAAATTCACAGGAGCACTGTAGCTGAATTATAGTTAAACACTTTTTAAGAAGCAGCTTAGCCCATTTCCTGTGCTTATGTAGTGTTCTTTATTGTTCAATCAGTATTTTTCCATCTTGCCCTCTTCTTTCTAACATTCTTCTCCTGTCTTCTGAATTCTTTAGCCTAGAGTTCCTTTTTAATTCCTTTATTTAACCAATTATTATTTATTTAAATTTTTAAATTTAAATTATTTTATGTATTATTTGTTTGTATATATGACTGAGTATGTAAGTGAAGGATGTACATGCATGAAGATCTAAGTTCAGATTTCTAGAACCTATGTAAAAACAGCAAACCTAGGCATGGCAGTGTATACCTGTAATCTCAGTGCTGGTAAGGCAGAGACAAAAAGGGCTCCTGGAGGGGCTCGATGGCCAACTAGCCTAATTGTGAGCCATTAATTGGTGAGCCCCAGGTCCTACTGATAGATCTGTCTCAAAAAATAAGGTGGACCAAGATTTAGTAAGAAACCTGATATCGACTTCTAAGACCTCTACATGTATGCATACACACACAAATATGTACACACAAACAGGGGTTATAGAGTATGCTTATAATCTGGCCTTTTTGCTGAATTAGGCCTCAAGTCTTTCAGTATTCTTTCTCTGGCTCCCTGTGTAGGCACAGACTAGCTTTTCGGATTAAAAAATACTGCATTATAAAAAGGAACCAGGGCAAGAGGGAGTTCTAATAGTAGGCAGAAACATAATAAGACAGAAAAGAAAAGCTCAGAAAATCTGCACCTTACTTTCAGAAATGAACATTTTAAGGAGCAGAAATGGAGGGAAGGCACAAGGTGCTTGGTGTCACCAGCATAAGGAGACACCAAGCACCTCCTCTGTTCCCAGTGTCTGGCACTTGATCAGAGCAGTTGTGGAACACTATTTCAAAATGACCATTGGGACTTAGCAGTCCAAGATCCTGTGAACCAAACTCTAGGGGCCAGAGTCATAGGATTATATGTGGAAATCTGATCAGCAGAATATTGTTAGACTAGGTGTGTGTGTACAGGGGTAGGACGAGCATTTACAACTGGACTCCTAAGGACTGCTCAGATGTGTGACTAGTACCTGAGACTCCACCTGTGACGCACTGCTCAATGGACCGGCATCAGTTACTAGCCCTGTAGGTGAGAAGAACATTCCAGCTACATTCTTGAACTGCTGCCAGGGCTGTAACACACAGCTGTGATCCAACAATACAAAGGAATGCTCAAGAGTGTGACATGCTTCAAGGAGCCAGAGAAAGAAAAGACTTGAGAATGAATTCAGCAAGAAGGCCATATTATAAGCATACTCTGTAACCCTATCCAGCTACCTTTCTCAGACATTCATTCATTTGTGTAATAATATCCAGTGGATGGCTCAGGGGTCCCAGAAAACATCCATCCCCCATTCTGCTTAATGAACACCTAGTTCTGGGATCCCTCCCATCCTCAAGAGAGCTGTTTTCAATAAAACTGTTACTTTCACCTTTTCTTGAGGTTCAGTCCTGTGTCTTTCCTTGATGTTCAATACTTTGTCCCACTATAACCATGACAATCCTATATAATACCCCATTACAATATAGAAGCCAGGACTTTGTTAGTGCTAGCAAGCACTCTACTAACTGAGCTATATCTACAGCCTACCCTTTTAAAAATTATTTTATGTGTATGAATATTTTGCTTGCATGTAAATATGTGTACCCCGTGCATGCTGGGTACTGTGGTGGCCACAAGAGGGCATCAGAAGCACTGGACCTGGAGTTACAGACAGGTCTAAGTTATTATGTGTGTACTGGGAATCTAACTCTTTTTCTGTGGAAGAGAAGCCAATGTTAACTGCTAAGCAATCTCTTCAGTCCCTACCCTTTATGTAATTTTTAATCTCACTAAAAAATAAATTTGAAATATTTCAAAAGTATAAATGAAAACCAGAAAACTGCTCTAGGAAAACTACTAGAGAATTATGCTAGTAGGTCACGAAGTACTAAAAATATTTGAATATAACATGGAAAGATACAACTGAATACAAGAAAAAAAAGCCATGTTAGGATCAATAAAATTAGAGGACAGGATACTTGACAGAATTGAAATGAAAAGAACATAGGACAATAATTAATAGACGACCTTTAGGGTTTGGTTAAGGAGTCACCAAGTCTTGGCTAGATATCTTAATGGTTTGATGATTAATAATGATGGTCAACTTCATAAGATCTAGGGTCACCTAGGAGACAAGCTTCTGAGGAATTATCTAGGTGAGGTTAGCCTCTGGTTTCTAGAGGCTAACAGAGGTATATGCTGGCTAGTTTTTTGTCACCTTGAAACAAACTCAGACCACCTGGAAAGAGGGAATCTTAATTGAGAAAATGCTTCCATTAGACTGAACAAGTCTTATGGGGCCTTTAATGACTGATGGGTGAGGGCCTAGCCCACTATGTGTGGTCTCTCTCTTGGGCAGGTGGCCCTGAGTTGTATAAAAAAGCAGGTTTAGGAAGCCATGGAAGCAAGCCAGTAAACAGTGTTCCTCCATGGCCTCTGCTTCAGTTGCTGCTTCTACGTCCTACCTGATGTTCTGCTCTGGCTTCTCTCAGTGATGGACTACAAAGTGTAAGCTGAAGTAAGCCTGTTCATTTTCAAGTTGATTTGGTCAATGTTTTATGACAACAGAAACCTAACTAAAACAGCATGGGAAGACTGACTCTGAGTGTGGGTGTCACCACTCAGTGGGCTGGGGTTCTGGGCTGAATAAAAACGGGAAAGTAAGCTGAGCCTTAGTGTCTGGCTCTCTGAACTTCCTGACTGGATGCAGTGTGACCATCTGCTTCATTCTTCCATCACCATAGCTTTTCTGCCATGATGGACTGGGAGTCAAATTAAATTCTTCCTTAAGTAGCTCCTGTCAGCTACTTGTTACAGTAAGTACACCATTATGGTGGAGGTTTGGAAGATCAAAATGCCAAGAGAAATGTGGAGCATGGATGTTGAGCTTATTAAGTTTCTGAGGGAAACAAGGACTCGATCAGGAACTGCAACAGATGCCACTCATTTCACATTCTGAGAGAGATTCTGGCTGCATTCTACCTGTGTCTTGAGAACCTGAGTAAGGCTGAATTCAGGATTAATGGTCTAATATCATTGGTGGAGAAGCTTTCACGGCAGGGCATCATTCAGTCTGTAGCATAGCTACTTTTCAACACTATTATTTGTATCTATAGTAAGACAGTAAAAAAGATTTAAAAAACTTTAGCAAGAAAAACTGTGTGAGCAAATTAAAAAAATGTGGACTGGAAAATGTAGATGACAAAGCATCTGTAATTGTTAAAATAGAAACATTATTCTTCAACAGGACAACCAGAAAGGAGAATTGAAGACAAGACTCTACAAAATGTTCCATTTTGTGAAAATGCAAATTTATGAGAAAGGAGAAACTCTGAACTGAGACTACTACAGAAGGAGATCCTTGCTATAAACAACACACACGCACACACACAGTAAAGGAAAGTGATTTTTCAGATTCAGCCACCAAGTTATACAGACATTGCTACAAAACTCAAGGGGCTGGTTTCCAAACTGATCTGGCAGCAGAACTTGGAATTATCTTTGTGGCATTGGTTTTACAGACATGAAAGATGTGAGATTCAGCAAAGGAGATTACAGAGCTATGTTCCACAGACTTCGAGTGCCACTGAGGTCAGGCACTGTGTGGCAGGGTCACAGTTCTTTTGCAGAGACTCTGAGAGGCCACTTTGTGGAGCTGTGAAGGTAAAGTCCATGTTGAGATGTAGACTCTAGGATGTTGGAGATGCTAGGACCATGGGATGTCTATCAAAGGAAGCTGTAGACAAAAACTGAGCTAGTCCAAGAGTGTAGTTATGCGTGCTGCAGTCAGCTGAGCTGGAGAGGCAGGAATATTAATGTACCTCAGAGTCCATACGACTTCATCATGAGCTCCAGATGATGGACATGGAACTTAAGAATTTGGGGTTTTCTAGATGTAGGTTTTTGGTTTTGCTTTGGTCTGATCTTTCCCTTGTTATGTCCCCATTCTTCCCTTTTGGAATGGGAATATTTACTTTGTGTCATTATATATTAGGTATGTAACTTACTATTTAATTGTACAGGGGATTAAAGTATAAAAATACTTTGCCTGAGTCTCAGAAGTGACTCTGAACTTAAACGTTTAAACAGTTCTGGAACTGTTACAGACTAAGTTGGAGTCAATACATGTTATATTATGAGATGGCCACTAGTCCATGTGGATGACTAGAATATTATGGCTTCAAAGTGATGTACTTGGCTATTGTCTTAGTTTCTACTGATGTGATAAAACACCACGACCAAAAGTAACTTGGGGTAGAAAGGGTTTATTTCAGTTTATAACCCTTAAGTCACAGTCCGTCCAGGCAAGAACTTGGAGGCAGAAGCTGACATAGAGGCATAGAGGAATACTTTTTATTGAGTTGCTCCTCATAGCTTAGCTTGCTTTTTTATACAACCAAGACGACTTTCTTGTCTAACACCAGGCACCACCCAAGACTACTTTCTAATATAACCCAAGGCACCACTTACAATGGACTAGAACCTCCTCATCCATCACAAATTAAGAAAATGTCCCACAGGCTAGCCTGTAAGCCACTCTATGGGAGCATTTTCTCCACTGTGGTTTCTTCTTCTCAGACAACACTGGTTTCTGTCAATTTGGCAGAAAATACACAACTATGAGAGCTGTCAAGTTGACAAAGGATGGATTTGTTATGGTTAATACTGTCAGTTTCACAGGATTGAGGATCAGAGAGGAGACATGTCTCTGAGGAATCATTTAGATGGGGTGGGCTGCTGGCATATGTCAGTGATAATCTAGATTAGATTAAGAAAAGATAAAGACCAACACTTAATTTGGGTGCACCATTCTAGGGGTAGACGTGTCAGACTGAATAAAATGGAGAGAGAAAGCTGAGCACTAGCATGTGTCTCTCTCCACCCTGACTGTGCAGTATGAGTATCCGCCCGCAGCTTCACGGTCAGGGTACTCCTGTCACCATGAAATCTCTGCCATGATGAACCCTAACTTCTAATTGTGAGCCAAGACAAACCCTCCTTTCTTAGATGTTTTGTCAGGTATTCTGTTACAGCAATGAGACAAGTAACCAATACAGATGCATTCTGAGGTTTCTATCTTATCTGAAGATTCCCTTTCCAAGGTTTCTATTACATGTAGTTTATAGTGGCAGAAATAAACAATCTCTATGTTTTAAATTGCTTATACTGTCCCATTCCAACATGTTCTGGATGTGAACGATCATATTGTCCATCACATCCATGCTGCATATTCTCCAAGGTATTGAGTTATGTATTAGCTGTGTTATCAGATTAATGCCTGTGCTTATATAACATTTGGTTCTATCTGAGGTTTGAGGGATCCACTGGTGTCTGAGAACAAATATCTTATGGATGGGAGCATCTACTGTGTTTTGAATAGACAATACTAAAGTAGGTAAAATTAAGATGTTAATGGAGTATGCAATACAGTATAAAATCCCACTGTTTACTCTCATCCTCACAGTGGAGAAAGATGTTATTCAAAAAACATTCTGTAAAGATTATGATTTCATAAATTAAATCATATGCTATGAAAGGTAGGATGCCCATTCAACTGGGTTGGGTTTTTAAGTAGTAAACAAAAAAAACCCAACCAAACAACCCCCCCCCCCAAAAAAACAATAACAACAACAAAACCCAATTAGAAACAATGATAGACTCATACTGCATAGAAAATGCTCAAACTAAGAATGGAAACATATAATTTTGATATGAAAAACAGATGTGCTATATGATAGAGTCCCCCCCTAAAGGTACTAAAAAATTAGACAATCATATAAACTAATACATAACCTTACACAGTAATTAATAAGAATTTCTTTTATTTAAGTTTTTGTACATGTATGTATATGTATATGTATTTCCACTTCTAGACCCCATTCCATTTTTTGTTTTCACCCCTCCAACCTAATGTTAGTTTCATCTTTTTTTAACTGGTTTACTTTTATTTTATATCATATATACATATATGATTTTATGAATCTACATAAAATTTAGGAACCACAAATGAGAGAAAACATAAAATGTCTGTCTTTCTAAAATTGTCCAATTCACACAAAATGATTGCTGAAGGTTGCATCCAGTTAATAAATAAGTCTTGTTACCTTTTTTACTTCTCTTCCACCTCAGACAGTTATTTTGGCTAGTAAGAACTTATGGCAAATCCAGTATTAGATTAGCCCATAGATGCTTGATCAAATAATCTAGTTTAAACTAAAAACAGATTGGAAAGAAACAGAAGCACAATCAAAGAATATATATTATATTTCATATTATGCTTGAAGAAGATGAGTTAACCTGAAAATGAGTTAACCCAAAGGCCATCCAACTATGTTCTTTAGGTCAAATCCCTCAAAAGTTGCAAATGGTGGTTACCAGACTTGGGATAAGAGGTGTGGTGGTCTGAATTAGAGTGGCCCCATGGGCTCATACATTTGTATATTTGGTAACAGGTAGTAGAGCTGTTTGAGGTTTCAATAGCCCACACCAGGCCCTGACCATCCTGTTCTCTCTGCCTGCTGCCTGTGGATCAGGATGCCAGCTCTCAGGTACTGGTCCAGCACCATGCCTGCCTGCTGCCACTACTGTGCTCCCACCATGATGGTCATAGACTAACCCTCTGAAACTGTGAGCAAGCCCCAGTTAAATGCTTTCTTCTATAAGATGCCTTGGTCATTGTGTCTCTTCACAGCAACAGAATAGTAACTAAAGACAGTTCACTACTTAGAAGAAGGAAGTGTACACAAATACTGACGATGGGTACTGAATTATAGTTAGAAACAAAAAGATTTAGTGTGCTATTAGTAAAGTAGATAAAGACAACAATAAAAATGTGTGGGAGGATTATAGGCTCAAGACTAACTTGAGCTACATAATTAGATACTGTCTCAAAAAACATTCCTGGAAGTATTGAAAGTATTTTTATAGTAATAAAATCCTGTTACTAGCAACATGTGTGGAATCTGGAAATCATTATGTTAAGGAAAATAACTTAGATACAAAAACCTAAGTATTGCATGATCTCACTCTTGGAATCTAAAAATGTGTATACCCACACATGTGCACGCACATACAATAAATAAATAGTGTAAAAACCAAATAAAAGGGAGCTTGTTTTCATTCTTTCTACTCTTCTTACTCTTGTAAGCAGTGGTTCTCAACCTGTGGGCCGCAACCTCTTGGGGGTCCCCACCCCCAAGAGGTTGCGGCCCACAGGTTGAGATATCCTGCATATCAGGTATTTATATTACAATTCATAACAACAGCAAAGTTACAGTTAAGTAGCAACAAAATAATTTTATAGTTGGGGTCAGCACAACATGAAGAACTTTATTAAAGTGTCACAGCATTAGGAAGGCTGAGAATCACTATGCAAGGGTATAGTACGAAGACAGACAACTGCATCTGCAGGTACCTCAATTTCCCAGCCTCCAAAACTTGAGAAATGAACATATGCTGCTTATGTAGCCCAGCTTATGGTGCAGTTGGTAGAGAAGCTTGAACTAAGGCATTGTGCTGAGGAAATAATTACTGGTCATAAAAAGTTATATTTCTCCTGATTAATGTCAAAGTAGAAATTACAGTTTACTAGAAATCTTAAAAAAAAAAAGCTATTAATGCTTTGAGACTAAAAAGAACAGAAGCAAGTAGATATATGCTTACACATGTTAAGATCAACTTGTGTTCTTTCTAAGTTAAGCTTATATTTTATGATTTACTATGGAAAGATGAATAAAAAAAATTAGAATTTATTTTTTACTAATACATGAAAATCAAAAGTTGTATGTATTAATGGAGTATCCCTTGTGATTTTCAATGCATGTTTACATTGTGTTATGTTTAAGTTAAGTTAAATTAAACATTTATCTTCTTTAAGAGTTAGTATTTCTATAGGGTAAAAACTTACAAAATATTAACTATTAACTTTTTGAATGGACAGTACACTGTTGTTCTGTATAGTCACTACTTTGTAATAGCATACTAAATCTTCTCAGTGTTTAACTCTAACTCAGCACCCAGTAACCAACAGTTCTCTATCCTTCCTATCGCCTGCGTTCCCCTGGTCTAATAACCACCATCCTATATGCAACTTCTGTGGGATCAACTTTCTTAGATTCCAAGAGTGAGGTCTTGCAGTACGTATGTTTTTGTGCCTGTGCTATTTTCCTTTAACATACTTATTTCCAGATTCCATACATGTTACAAGTAACAGGATTTCATTATTTAAAAAATATTTTTAATACTACCAAGGATTTTGTTTTGAGACAATGTCTAATTACGTAGCTTAGCTTAGTGTTGCGCCTACAATTTTCCTGCCTCAGCTTCTTGAGTTCTGGGATTACAAGCCAACTGCCACCACACCTGAGACAAGATTTGATTTTTTTTTTTTTTTTTTTTTTTGGCTTTTCGAGACAGGGTTTCTCTGTATAGCCCTGGCTGTCCTGGACTCAATTTGTAGACCAGGCTGGCCTCGAACTCGCAAAGATCCGCCTGCCTCTACCTCCCAAGTGCTGGGATTAAAGGCGTGCGCCACCACCGCCCGGCAAGATTTGATTTTTTAACCATAACATTATTACTGTTTTATACAGAAAGTTTTACTTGTTAAATGTTTGTTGTAGTACTCTGTATTTATTTAATGTTGTAAATTGCAATTTTCATATTTGGTTGTCATTCTTTCTCACCAGTTGCCCATATTACGGTTTATCTAGTTTGAATAAACTCACTGGTGTAGTAGAAAGACCAACTTTCTTAGAATTTAGAAGATAGAGAGGCTGGGGATGTAGCTAACTGGCCAAATGTTTGTCTAGCAAGCTTAAGGCCTAATTTTGGTCCCCAGCACCATGAACGACAACAAGCAACAAAAAAGAATGAGGAAGATATAGTTAAAAGACATTCTAAGAAAAAAAGTTGGCACAAGAAAAACTAAAGTGACAGAATAATACAGAAGTTCTTCTTCTTCTTCTTTTTTGTTTTTTTTAAAGACAAGGCTGGGTACGTGGCCCAGGCTGGCCTACAACTTGTGATCTTCTTGGCTAGACTTCACTTGTGCTACTATGTGCACTACCACATCTAGTGACTGAGAGGGTTCTTATCTATTTTTTTTGTCTCCTAGGTATTTATTTATTTATTTATTTATTTTTAAATAATTTATTTTTTATTTCTTCAAGTTACATCTCAATCACAATCCCCTCCCTACTCCCCCCTCCAGTCCCACCCTTCCACCCTCCTCCCCCTCAGCCCCACCATCCTCTTCCCTTCTTTTTTTTTTTTTAGTTTAAGGTATTTATTTTTCCCCCCAACAGCTCTCCCTTTCAGTCCAAATAATGGTTCTTTTTCTTATAACTATAAATACAATACAAAACAACAGAAGTAAATAGGCCACAATTATAAGAGTTATATGGCTTAGCATACATTCCCAATGTCCAGTCCATATGTATTTGGCACCTGACTTTAACATTCTACTATCTAACCATCTCCATGAGTTTAAAGTTCTATATCTAACTCAGCTTTCATACTAACTTGCCTCATAATTTTAAAAATATCTTCTTAGATCCAGAACACTGAGAGGGTTCTTATCTATTTTTAATGTATTGGTGCCATGAGCTCTTTCAGCAGCTCACTGAGGCTTCATAATTGTTCTCAGGGTATCTTAAAAACATAAAAGAAATACCTAACATTATGTTATAGTTTGAATATAAGCTACCCTCCTCAGGCTTACTGCTGAAGGACTGCTCTCAAACTTGTGGCATTATTTTGGGAGGCTCTGCAAACTTGAGGAACTGGGGCCTAGTTGAAAGAAGTAGGTTCTTAGAGATCCTCAGGGCTATATTTTGTTTGGTTTTTAGCTAGTGGCATTATTTCAGAAGGCTCTGAAAACTTTAGGAGGTGAGGTATAGCTAGAAAGACTAGGTCACTGGGGGATGTGTCTTTGTGGTCTGTATCTTGTGTCCCCTACTTCCTGTCCACCATGATATTTTGCCGCATCAATGGTCTAGAATCAGTGGAGCCAATGACTATGGATAGAAATCCCTGAAACCAATATCAAGCCAAAATAAATCTTTCATCCTTCAAGTTTCTGTCAATCAGTTGTCACATGAAAAGTATGATTAACATAGAGAGAGTAGAAGGGAAACAAAGTAAGCTGTAATGTACTTCTATCTGTAGACTCTTGAGGTTTGTGTATGCCTTTGAACCAGAATAAGACTCAATGTACAAGAGTGTAGAGTTGACTCAGTGGTTTAAGAGCACTTGCTGCTCTTGCAGAGGATCTGGATTCAATCCCCAGCACCTACATGGTGGTTTACAACCATCTGATCCAGGGGATCTGATGCTCTCTTCTGACCTCAAGGCCCCAGGAAGGTACACAGGTGGTGCACATGCATACATGCAAGCAAAACACCCACACAAGAAAAATAAATCTTAGAAAACCCTCAATGTAGAATCTTAGCAACTATTTATTTGAACCCAGAGATTAAATGTAACTGGAGCAGTGACACCACCAATACAGCACTCCTCCTTACTACAAAGACATTACATTAAAGACAGTATATGGACCTTATTTTTTAATCTATCACCATTAACATTAAGTATAAAAAGTGATGTAATGTCCAGATTGTCCCTTTGAAGGCAATCTCAGATATAATTTTAACATATTCGGAGGAGCAAAGAAAACAAAATAAGAAACGACACATTTTCTTAACAGCAGTAAGTATATCATGAACTTAAAAGTTTAATTTCCTAGTTATTTTAGTGAATCTGATGGAGATAGCATATACTGATAAAATCCAAGTTACAGAGGTTTGATTTATGATATGTTGACTTAAGAAAGTTCAAGGGTAATACTCATTCTGCAGAAATAATAGTTCTAGTTTAAAAATTTGGTTTTTCTCAGACTCAGAATAAGTATCATGATATCTTTAATGTTGGGTACAACCTCCTGTAAGCCACGCAATCACAAAAGCACAACTGATACTCTGCAGTGTACTGAGCTTCTGAGCTGTGAGATATGATAAGTGAGGTGTACTCAATACAATTTTGAGTTACATGTAATTTTTCTTTTCCTTTTTAAAGAGACTTATTTATTTTTATTTATGTGTATGAATATTTTGTCTGCATGTATATATACGTACCACATGCATTCCTAGTACCCAATAGTGGTCAGAGAAAGGTGTCAGATCCTTTGGGACTGGAGTTACAGATGGTTGTGAGTCACCATATTGATGCTGCGAACCAAACTCAGGTCCTCTCTGCAAGAGCATCCAGTGCTCTTAACTGCTCATCACCACTCCAGATCTTATATTTTTATCTTATGATGTTTTTGGGACACATACAACTTGGAAAGTTGAGGAGCATCTATGTATCATTGCCTTCACTGTGTATATTGTCAACAGTTTTCTTCTGAACCCAAACATTTCTGTTTGCTTCCAGCTGACAATTTAAATACACTGTTTTCTTAAGACTATGATTCTTTTTACTGTCTTAGATTTTCACAAACAAGAAAGTCTTATGCATATGGAATCAATGTATTTCTAGTGTCTAACTACACTGCTACTATTGTATAGTTCTATCAGAAAAAGTATGCTAGATCCATCCAAGGAATCCAGGGACAACTGGAAAACAGAAACCTCAGAAGAAAACAGATCAGACACCAAAGAAGACAAGTAGCCCAGATGATCCAGCCTCTTAGACTTCCTCAATAGCTGTTTCCTCAAAAGTCTATAACCACAACAACTCAAAATCGCTAAGATTGTTCAACCCCACAAACTGTTCCAGGCAGAACTTCAGTAAAGCCCTGAAGTTCAGCTTCTGTCTACAAACTTCTTAGGACATTTAAATAGCTGATCACAAAAGGACTGAACATCGAATGATTCTATTAACATCTTTAACCATTTTTCCATTCTTATTTGGGCCCCAAACAGGTTTACTACATCCCAAATCAGCAGAAAGTCATTTTGAGAGAGCGATGTCCCATCCCCAGAAGGTGGGGAGGGTGTCCCCCCCACCTTTGGTCATTTGATGGATAATAGAAAATCTTGTTATTTAGGGGAAGAGATTACAGGCTGTTAAATGGTCTTGTTAAATAGGTTTTGGAGGTTAAACCCAGGGACTTCTCTCTCTTTTTCTTTTCTGTATCCTTCTTTCTCTCTTATGTAGGAGTGAACAGACTTGAGAAAAAATGGGACATAGACATAATATAGGAAAGATCAAGAAAAAAGGACAGATTATTGAATATGCCCTTATACCTTTGTATATTGACACAAAATTAATATTATATTTGGCAAAATTGGTATTGATCTTTTTTTTTTTTTTTGGTTTTTCAAGATAGGGTTTCTCTGAATATCTCTGGCTGTCCTGGACTCGCTTTGTAGACCAGGCTGGCCTCGAACTCACAAAGATCCGCCTGCCTCTGCCTCCCAAGTACTGGGATTAAAGGCGTGCGCCACCACCGCCCGGCTGGTATTGATCTTTGTATATTAATGCAAAATTAAGATTGTATTGGGCTACATTGGTATTGATCTTTGGATACTGATACAAAATTAAGATTATATTTGGCCACAATGGTATTGATCCTTGTATATTGATACAAAATTAAGATTGTATTGGGCTACATAGGTATTGATCTTTGTATATTAATACAAAATTAAGATTATATTTAGCCACATTGGTATTAGCCATTAGCTGTATCTACTGATACAAAATTAAGGGTAACGCTTTTTAAAGGTATTGTACCTAGTAATGCTTAAAAATGAAATGTGAAGTTTCAGCCTTTTGCTACCAACTGTCATAAACTGTTTAGGATAATTAAGAAATGCAAACTAATAGTTATTCAAGCTTGTCATTTTGTTAGGTACTATGACAGTCTATCACAGTTATTTTCTAAGCTAATCAGAAATCAAGCTGCTAATAGACAAGCAACATTTGCTTATCATAATATAAGAGATAGATAGGGCCTCTTCAAAAACCTCAAGAGATCTGCAGAATATGGCATTCAAAGATGTTTTCTTAACTTTAGATTTTTTTGATATTGAGACATGTCAACTCCTAACAGAACCCCCTATTCTACTCCAAATAGAAGATGAGCATCAAAGAATCTCCAGTGGGAGATGATTGAATTAGTGGCAAACCTATCTCTTGGCAGGAAAAACCCCTTGCTCCAACTGTAGACAGAATGCTGTCCAAAAAGGGCAAAACTTGGAAGCAGGTAAGTTGACAACCTAGCTCTGCCAAGACAGGGTAGGCAAGTCCTTCATAATTCCTGCTCTACAATCAATGTCTGTGAAAGAAACGGGGCCAAACAACTGAAGATCGATGCTGTAATGTATGGAGAGAAAATGGGAACTGTCCAGGCAGCCACTGGTATGTCATTTTTTAGTTTTGGAAGCTGCAGGCCCTGCACTTCCTATATAATCAGATATATTTATCCCTCTCAGGTCTCTGAGGTGGTTGAAGAATAGATAGCTAGAGTCTCATAGTTAAATTTTGAGTTGTTTAGGAATCAAGAGGGTGTTCTGGATCTAAGAAGATACTTTTAAAATTGTGAGGCAAGTTAGTATGAAAGCTGAGTTACATATAGAACTTTAAATTCATGGAGATGGTTAGATAGTAGAATGTTAAAGTCAGGTGCCAAATACATATGGATTGGACATTGGGAATATATCCTAAGCCATATAACTCTCATAATTGTGACCTATTTATTTCTGTTGTTTTGTATTGTATTTATTGTTATACGAGAAAGAGCCATTTGTTGGACTGAAAGGGGGAGCTGTTGGGTGGAAAAAGGTATACCTTAAACTAAAAAAAAAGGGTAGAAAATGGGGGGTTGAGGGGGAAGAGGGTGGAAGGGTGGGACTGGAGGGGGGAGTAGGGAGGAGATTGTGATTGAGATGTAACTTGAAGAAATAAAAAATTAATTAAAAAAAGAAAAAGTATGCTAGAGAATTGAAGGAATATTATTTGAGTTATGGAGAGCACATACAATTCTTTTTTTCAAGACAAGGATTTCTCTGTGTAACAGTGTCCTGGCTGTCCTGACTCACTTTGTAGACTAGGCTAGCCTTGAACTCACAGAGATCCTCCTGCCTCTGCCTTCCCAGTGCTGGGATTAAAGGCATGTGCCACCATGCCCAGGTAAGCACATACAATTTTATATTCTCTTGTGCTAGAAGCTACAAATCCCAGGATTTCCTCCAGTCTTTGTCTCCTATAGCATAACATTTTATCTTTGTCTTCCTCTATGCTTAGGAATAGCTGGATATAAGTCAACTTTAGCCTCTAAATTGATTTGTAAGAAGTAATAATGGTACTGAAATAAAAGTGTTGAAGAATATAGTGGTAGTAGACTATTTTGTAGAGACAGCTGGCAACTTTTAGGTGTGTGGCTATTCCAAGATAGAGGGAAACACCTGTGGCAGTTTGAAGCCCATTCTAATTTACTTCTGAATTACACTGTCTTTCCAAAGAGTTAGCCTCCCAATGTGGGTACTGGAAACCAAATCTGGATCTCCTGCAATAGTAATATGTGCTCCAAACTCTCTAGCTCACATTTTCTTTCCTTTTGTCTTTTTTTAAAATGGTAAGAGCATCCAGTTTTTCTTCTAGCTTACAAAAAAATAGTCTATTACTGTGAACCATAGTTGCCTAATTGTGCAATGGTACATCAGAACTTTTACTACTAAATATGGCTTAGTACCTATGATGGTTTCACATGTCAACCTGAAATATCCCAAAATCACCTAAGAAGGGATTCTCAATTAGGGCTGGCCTAGATCAGGTTGGCATTTAGGTATGTTTGTGGGGAATTGTCTTGATTGTTAACTCACCTAGTATATGTGGGCAGCACCATTCCCTGGGCAGGAGTACTAAGCAAACAGCACGCAAGGATGCATTTACTCTCTCTTTGTTCCTAACAGTGGATGTGATGTGACAAGCTGCTTGAGTTCCTGAATTGATTTCCCTGAAAGGATGTGCTGTAACCTGGAATTGTAAGCCCAATAAACCAATTTTTCTTCAAATTTCCTCTTTGTCAGGGTATTTTATCATAGCAATATAGATAACATTAGCACAGTTAATGTTCAACTGTCCTGGTTAGTTTTAAGTTTTAACTTGATACTACCTAGAACTGCTCTGGAAGTGAGACTTAGTGAGGAATCGTCTACATGAGGCTGGCTTGTGGGCTTGTCTGGGAGGGATCACCTTGGTTGTTCACTGTTGGAAACCCCTGACCACTTAAGGGCCTACCCTGTAACTGTACAAGATCAAAGAAAGCTGGCCGAGCACAAAGGGACAAGCAATGAAGGACATGCTGATTACGCTTATTATATTCTTGCTCTTTACTGTGGGTGTCGTGGAGCTAGCTAGCTGTTTGAGCTCCTGCTTTGTCTTTCTCACGATGGACTACAATTTGAAATTGTATATGTTGAATGAACCTTTTCTTCCCTAAATTGCTTTTTGTTCAGGGTATTTTATTGTACCAACAGAAATGAAACCAAAACACCAGTCTTCTAATCAGTTTTAAAAGTGACCTGTGCTTACAAAAATAAAAGAATCAAAAGATTCAAACTCTAAAAAGGACACTAAGGTTTTTAGTGCCAGGAAAAATTAACATAGGAAGAAAATAGCTGATATTTCAAGTGCCCATTAATATTTTAAAGTTGGTTTAATATGCCTTAGAAAAAAGAAGTTTCTAATAATGTAACATTTGTACATTAAGATTTCTGTGTTTATAATACAAATGCAGTACAAACGGAAGATTGAATAATCTTCTCTGTAGTAACAGCTGGATAGTAAAGCATGGCTGTAGAGCTCTCCACAGCTATGGAAGTGGAGCTGGAGCTTCTCTCCCTGAGACAGACACAGTTTTCTACTGAGAGTCAATAATTACTAAACAACAATTAGTTATATAATGCATTTGGCACTGTACCTTAAAAATTTTGATTATACTACCTTGGTGGTAAGGATACTTGCCAAGATGTATGAGGCTCTGGGATCAATGTCTGGCACTACCAACAAATTTTGGGTATAAAACACATAGGAAACTCTACCTTTTACTGAAACACAAAAAGAAGTATGAAACTTCTTATATAATAGTCCTGCATTCCAGTTTTGACTTTGAAAATTTATTAATTTTTTTCCATGTTCAACAAAAGAGTAATTCCTATATCACTAAATTTAAGAGTAAGGTGAGTTTCTATGTACAATTTCTGATGTTTCTTACTTAGAAATTTGAGACAACTTAGAAATATGCATACTCTTCAGTAGAACATTCAAGCTTTAAATGAACATTCTTAGTACCATTTGCCATTATATCTTTTATTTGAATTATTATTTAGGGTATAATTTCAATTATTTTAATCCTCCCTATCTACCCGTCCCTTCCTCCCAGATAGATATATCCAATCCATCACGCACACATATACCAGCAATCGATGATGTTAACATCAGGAAAAGTCTGTTTTAGAAGATTTTTCTAACATTACTGAAAATGAAGCCTCTGTAAATGAGGCTTACTATCATTCAAGATTTTAATGTGAAACCAAAACTGGGGTCTTTTTCAATATCTACAATACAGTGATGACAGGAAGGAAGGGACCGAGTGAGCAGTCACAGCAGTGAGGGGGGGCATGAGGGAACAGAGCTCACAACATATAACTGATCAATCATAAATGTGAGTGAAAAAAAAAATCACTATTTTCCCACAGAGCTATTCCACTAAGCTAAAATGGACAAAAAATTTATATTACCAGAAAAACAATTAATCAATCTGCAATTCTTTATTATGATGAAGTCCATTTTTCTTACATGATGATCTTGAGCCTCACTAAGAAACCCACTAACAAAGGAAGAGAATTTTCTGCTTCACAGAAAGTGACCAAAATATACACATGGATCTAATTAGATTAGATCTAATTGGGTGATATACTTTTCTTTGGCCAGAATTTGATTTAATGGACACAAATATATTCTTAGGCATAAAGTGGAGATAATTAGCTGTTTCATATACCTACAAATACTATGTATTACTGACACAGAATCTAGAACAATAAAATTAGATATAAAAAGTAGATTAAGGGTTACCAGGGATTGAAGAGAGAGGTCAAAAGGGAAAGATTTATTGTGTAATGAGAACAGAGTTTCTATTTGAGGTGATGAAAAAGTTTGGGAATGGTGGTAATAATTTTCACAGTGCTGTGAATATAATTTAAGACACTTAAAATAGTTAAAATGAACTTAAGTTTATGTATCTCTATATAACAACAAATAAAACATTTGACCATGAGTGGTTTATGACATTTAAAAATTAATAGGAATTATAGTTAATTTAGAATTTATTTCCTCCATATAAAATAATCCACTAATTCTTTTACTTTTGATCATAGATGGGATAAAAAAGTTCCAGAGCATAATGGAAGAAAAACAGAAAAAAACTCAAAATGAACTCCTTACTTTAATTGGCTCAGGCTGCATCATAGGTGCAGGAATAGCAATGGCACTTGAAGCATAAACCTGGTGATATGCTGCTTGAACTCCATGGTCAGAATAAGGCTGTTACAAAAGAGGGGGTGAGGAAATAAGAGGAAGGGAGAGAAAAAAGAGGTGTTACTTTCATTTATTAAAATATTTATTTAGCACTTACTATGTGATATGTTTTCTATCACATACAAAAACCTCCTCATATGTTTAATGAACTTATAGTCTAATCAAGAAACAGAATTACTGTAAATGATCACATCTGTGAGTCATGTCTATGATGCATGGGGAAAAAGAATACTCGATTATGCATAAGATAGTTGGTGAGGACGATCATGAAAAATCATGGGATCTCAGTGAGGGGCAGTGTGATCAAATCAGAGGTAAGTAAGAGGAAATTTCTTTTGGGAGTCCTACTTTAACTTGTTTGGTAGGCTGGAAAGAACATTATATTCTAAAGGGGGAAAATTAGGCAGGAGAGGGCAGATAATTTAAAAGCACATTTAAACAATAGCAAATACTGGGAAGGATGTGGAGAAAGAGGAACCATTTATACTGCTGGAGGTAGTGTGAACTGGTACTGTCACCATGGAAATCAGTGTAAAGGTTTCTCAAAAAAAAAAAAAATAGAACTACAAGACCCAGAATACCAATCTTGAGCATATATCCAAGTGATTCTATATCCTACACAGAGATACTTGCATATCCATGTTTATTGTTGGTCTATTCATAATAGAAAGGAAATGAAATCAGCCTGGTTATCCATCAACGGATGAATGATTAATGAAATAAGTCTATATTTAAAACAATAGATTCAGAATATTATCTAAAATATGTCAATTATTAAAATATTGAATTTGTAAACATTTTTAATATCATGTCTTCAAAATCTGACATATATTTTACACTTACATCTCAATTTGTTCTCCCATTTCAAGTGCTCAACTATATGTAGCTATTAGAATGGATACTGCAGTACAAAACATCAAACATGATGCTGGTATTAGAGTTATGGATAGGATAATATCAGACTGAGCATTTAGGGTGAAAGAATGAAAAACCAAATACGAAATTATGGGGAGCAAAAGGTCATTTTACAAAGGAAAAGAAAAGCTAGTAAATGGCTGGGCATGGTGGCACACATCTTTAATTCCAGCACTCGGGAGCCAGAGGCAGGCATATCTCTCTGAGTTCAAGACCAGCCTGGTGGTTTACAAAGTGAGTCCAGGACAGCCAGGGCTCTATTACACAGAGAAACTAAATCAAACCAAAACGGTAACAAAAAAAATAGTAAAACAGCAAAGAAATTCCAGAAGAGGGCAGTATTGTGCAAACACAGGTAGCAAACATATGAAATATATATGATGTTTCTGAAAGGTTAAGTAAGAAGGAAAGTATTTGGTAGTTAGGATGTCATTAAGGACTCTTCTTAAAGGCGGCTTAGGCAGAAAGATAATGTAATAGACTTCAGCAGGTGTGGAATGAAATGGTCCTGAACATCACATCCCAAGTACTGAATACAGCCAATCTTTTCAAGAATCTTGGTTTGAAAGGCAGAAGAGAATTAGGGGATGTGTGAAGAAATGTGTAAAAACATAATAATTACCTCTCAAAGGTGCTACAGATATTCAAAGAACTTTGTATCAAGCAGCTATAATCTTTTAATACTGCAATATTGTTTCTTGATGCCTTCACTTTTATAAGTAAGGTCCTTATGAAAACAAGACTGTGGAGGTTAAATAATTCTCTTAAGAATCACATACAGTAAAGTGGCAAAGCAGTGACTCACAGGAGAGAAACTGACTTAAAATACAAGAGGGAAAAACAGATCATAGGATAGATTGAGATCCCTAAGGGAAAGTGAAGGCTTCCACAGAACAATAGGTAGATACAAATTTGAACAAGACCAAGTTACCAAAGAAATAAAATTTAAAAAACAAAACATAAGGCTGCATTAAGACCAGTTTAAGTATGTTGGGAATTGGAGGCTAAATTGGTTTCTGTGAACTGGTTCCTACTTCTATTTCAAAGGAAAAGCAAAGATTTATTTTAAGAGTGAAATGGGGGAATCTGTAATAATAAAGGCATGATAGAAGTTTGAAATGGTGATTGAAGTGACTGAACGTATTTAGTAAGTGGCTGAGTGTATTCACATATTTGTTTTCTTTTTAGGAAACCTGATTATAACAGTCACACAAAAGCCCTGCAGGTTTTAATTGTGTGAAAAACCCACTTAAACTATAAACCATTCCAGTTTACTATTAAATCACATACTAATATGAATATATATTCTCCTGCCCCTAGAGGCATTGCAGATGTGGCTGCTGTGTCACATGTGCATCAGTAGGTGGCAGAGAGGAGAGACACTATGTGTACATTCAGTGTTTTGATCTATGAACATCTGAATATATAGTAGTCTAACATTCCCTGAAAAAAGCAAGCCTGAGTTTGGCATCACCACCAGTTTGGCATCAGGGAACTTGGACAGGGAGTTAGCCTGTGACAACCACCAGTCCAGCACCAGGCAAGCAACAGATGGGCTCCCAGGACAGAAAGCAAGCCAGAAACTAGAAGCTTATCTGGCCTTGAATGTGGGGGTTGTGGGTAAACTGGCCTGGAGGGTGTGAGTATACGAGAGCCAATCCTGCCTTTGGTCTGCTTTGCAGTGGTGCTGATGACAGAGAAATCTCTTCCTCTCCCTTCTGTCCTCACTACCAGTGGCAGACAGGAGATCTGGTTCTGATGGGGTCACAAGAGTAGGAGAGCTGTCCCTGCCCCTCACATGCTACAGCTTTGGGAAGAGCAGGCCCTGCACCTCACCTGGGCACCACACTATAGCTGGTTCTGGATGTAGGGGCTGTGCATGAGCTGGTCTGAGGATGTTAGTGTGGGAGAGCCAGTCCTACTTCTTGTGTGCTTTTTGGTGGTGTTGGTGAGGGAGACATCCCCTCCCCTCCCTTTTGCCCTCACCACTATTGGCCAACAGGAGATATGGCCCTGATAGTATGGTCATGAGAGCACGAGAGCTGGCCCACACCCTTACCTGCTGCAGCACTCAAGAGAGCAGGCCCTGTACCTTACCTGGGTAGCACAGCAGAACTGGCCCTGAATGTGGAGGTTGCAGGCTCAGAACCAGGGCTTTTTACTGGCCTATCCCTCCAACATATATCCCATGGATGAACTGCTGGAGTACATGAAGAGGCCAGTTCCACAAACCCAAAACTACAGTATCACCATGACACAGGAAAACAAACAGGATATCTGAGAGGAGTCCAAGTGAGGTTCCAGTATTGACAAAGTAGCACAAACCAAAAGCCTTGTACCAGACTTAGGAGTCATTATAATGAACATCTGAAAGCAAAAAGTGTGGACCAAAGAGAATATTGTGGGACACACAGAGACACACTACAGCTTCCACAATGATTTTTTTCTATCAGAAGAGGTTGCAAGGGTGGAGGGTGGGTGTAGGGGAGGTGGTAGATGAATGGGAATAGGTTACATGATGTGAAATTCATAAAATAAACAATAAAAAGATTTTTAAAGAGTATACATTCTGCTGGAAACAGCATCAAAATAAAAGAATAAAGGTATTAAGTATAGAAATGCCATATAAAGTATAAGCTACAAACTCACAGCAATATTTTTTAGAAAAAATATTATTAGATTAAATAAGGAGTAAATATCCACTGGTGTTAAGTATATGATATGAGGAATTAAGAATATGGTTTAACAGACACAGTAAATCTAATAGAAGAGAAAGTGGGGAAAAGCCTCCAACTCATTAGCACAGGTGACAACTTCCTGAACATAACTCCAATAGCTCAGGCACTAAGACCAACAATCAATAAATGGGACCTCATGAAATTGAAAAGCTTCTTTAAGGCAAGGACACTGTCATTAGAACAAAACAGCAACCTGCAGATCGGGAAAAGATCTTCACTAAACTCACATGTGTCAGAGGGCTAATATCCAAAATATATAAAGAACTCAAGAATAAAACAACAAATCAAATAATCCAATCAAAAAATGGGGTACAGAGCTAAACTGAGAATTTACAAAAGAGGGGAACATATAAAGGCTGAGAGGCACTTAAAATGTTCAACATCCTTGGTCATCAGAGAAATGCAACTCAAGATGACTCTGAGATTCCATCTCACACCTGTCAGCATGGCTAAGATAAAAAACTCAAGTAACAGCACATGCTGGCAAGGATGTGGAGAAAGAGGAACACTCCTCCTTTGCTGATGGGCCGCACAAACTTGTACACCAACTTTGGAAATCAATCTGGTGATATCTTAGAGAATTGGGAATAGTTCTATCTCAAGACCTAGCCATACCACTCCTGAGCATATATCCAAAAGATTCTCCACCAAACCATCGCCTTAACAATGTTCATAGCAGCTTTATTCATCATAGCTAGAAACTAGAAACAACCCAGATGTCTTTCAATCAAAGAATTGATTTTACAAAAACTGTGGTACATTTCCACAATGGAATACTACATAGCTTTTCAGAAACAAGGAAATCATGCAATTTGAAACCGAATGGATGGATCTAGAAAAGCTTATCCTAAGTGAGCTGACTCAGACCCAGAAAGATACATATGTTATGTACTCTCTTATAAGTGGATATTAACCATATAGTACAGGACAACCATCCTATAACTCACAGACCCAAACAGACAGGAAACTAGCATAATTATCCTCTGAAAAACTACACACAGCAGCGAGTCATGGACCCTGTTGCATGTCAGTGGAACATCTAAGGTAAGCCTTAGATGGGCTGCCATGTCAAGCCCCAGTAGAAGAGGAAGCTCTTGGCCCTCATGTGACTGATGAGCTGAGAGTTTGATATGAGGGGGGCCTACCTCATCTGAGGAGAGAAGGGAGATGAGGAAGAAGGAGTGGGGTAGGGAGGGACTGGGAGAGGAGGACAGAGGGGACTGTGACAGAGATGTAACTTGAAAAAATAAAAAAGGTGAACTAAGCATAAAAATATAATAAAAATAAAAAATAATATTTTCAAATGATAATTTACCAAAGGCATACTTGCCTTAATGGCATGAAATAAAAAATATTAAAATGTTAGATTGTAGGTTGCCACATAGCTCACAACATCTTGGATATATCAGCATATAAGTTTTCTTCTTCTTCTGGTTTTTTTGAGACAGTTTTTTTTTTTTTTCTGTGTAGCCCTGGCTGTTCTGGACTCACTTTGTAGACCAGGCTGGCCTCAAACTTACAAAGATCCACCTCCCTCTGCCTCCTGAGTGCTGGGATAAAGGCGTGTGCCATCATGCCCGTCTGTAAGTTTCTTCTTATATGTAAAAGGGTTTTTTTTTTTCATTGTTTGGTATGTAAAATGCAGTTAAGAGATTTAAAATGTTGTGAGTAATTAAGGGTTACTATAATTCAAACTGATTTTCTAAATCTTTAAGAGTAGAAGTAATTTGGAGCTAAAATAAAATATTTGAGCAGGATGGTGTTAGCCCATGACTTTAATTCCAGCAGAGACAGGCAGATCACTATAGAGTTAGTTGTCTTCTAAATTCTAGAGTTACAATGAACAGGGTGGTGATGGTTAACACCTTTAATCTCAACATTTGAGAGACATACACTTTTAATTCCAACACATTGGAGACAGAAGCATGCAGATCTCTGAGTTTAAGGTCAGCCTGACACGGAGCAAGCTCCAAATAGAGAAAAACTTAGATCCAAGGGTGGTGGTTCACATCTTTAATCCTAACAATTGGGAGGCACATGCCTTTGATCTCAACACTTGGGAGGCAGAGGCAGGCACATAGGACTTACAATGTTTTTAAGTTTAAAAGCTGCTTTCAAAAGGCAATCTGAAATTCAAAGTAAATGTCCTTTGTGATCTCAAAATAAGTGTATTCACTTATGGTATATTTAGTTCCAAAATTTCAAAAGAATTTTTTAATAGTCTCAATTGAAAGATAATACTTTTTATATTGTCAAAAAACCCAACTTGCTCTAGGAAAGATATTACCTGCCAAAAAAGTAACAACTCAAAGTTAGGATTAGGGCAGGGTTCTGTTCTTATCTTTCCAAGAGATTAAAAGCATCCATTTACGGAGTCTAGGGACAACTGAAACTTCTGAAGAAAAGGGAGCAGACACCAAAGAAGCAAGACAAGTAGCCCAGATAATGTAGACTTGCAGACTGCCTCAATAGCTATTTCCTCAAAAATCTACATGGAGAACAACTTCAAAACAGCTAGCTAAGATGGTCCGGCCTCACAGATTGTTTCAGTCAGGACTTCAGTAAGGCCCCAAACTTTCCCACCCAAAGTTCAGCTTCTGACTACAAACTTCTCAGGGCATTTAAATAGCTGACCACAAAAAGACTGGATAAGAAATATTATTACTATTAACTTGCTTAACCATTTCTCCATTCTTATTTGGACCCCCAAACAGGTTTCCTACATCCCACTAAGTAGGAAGCAATTTTAAGAGAATGAGGCCCCATTCCCAGAAGATGGGGTGGGTGAATTTTTTTTGTCATTTGATGGAATATAGATGTTTGTTGTTATTTAGGGGGATTGATTACAAGTTGTTAAATGGTCGTGTTAAACAAGGTTTAGGAGGTTAGACCCAGGGATTTCTTTCTTTTTCTTTTCTCTATCCTTCTTTTTCCCTTATATAGGGGGAAAATACTTGAAAAGAAAAAAGGGGATACAGAAATGATATAGGACCAAATAATCCAATCAAAAAATGGGGTACAGAGCTAAACCAAGAATTCACAAGAGGAATCTCTAATGGCTGAGAGACACTTGAAGAAATGCTTAACATCTTTAAGAATCAGAGAAATGCAACCCAAGATGACTCAGATTCCATCTCACACCTGTCAGAATGGCTAAGATAAAAAAAACTCAAAAGACATCACATGCTGGTAAGGTTGTAGAGAAAGGGGAACACTCCTCCATTGCTGGTGGGAGTGTAAACTTGTACAACCATGATGGAAATCTCAGTCTGGCGATATCTTAGAGAACTTGGAATAGTTCTACCTTAAGACCCAGTCATAGCACTCCTGAGCATACATCCAAATGATTCCTCACTAAACCACAAGGACATCTCCTCAACTATGCTCATAGCAGCTTTGTTTATAATAGCTAGAAACTGGAAACAACCCAGATGTCCTTCAACCGAAGAATGGATTAAAAAACTGGTACATTTACACAATGGAATACTGCTCAGCTATTAGAAACAAGAAAATCATGCAATTTGCAGTCAAATGGATGGAACTAGAAAAGCTCATCCTGAGTGAGCTAACCCAGACCCAGAAAGATATACATGGTATGTATTCACTTATAACTGGATTTTAGCCATATAGTACAGGACAATTATGCTACAATCAATAGTCCCAAAGGAACAAGAACATGGAATTTGTTATGTGTTAGTGGGACACTTCACTCTTGTGGAACTGCCATGTAGGCTCCCAGTGCAAGAGGAAGCTCTTTGCCCTAATATGAGGGATGAACTGATAGGGGCCAATAAATTGAGATACCCCACACCAGAAGAGTAGGACAGGTGGGAAAGGGCGCAGAGGATGGGAGGGAGGGGGCTGTGATGAAAATGTAACTTGAATTAATAAATGAACGTTTAAGTAAAAAAAAAAAAAAAGATATAGGAATGACAAAGAAAAAGGGAGTAAATTATTGAGTCTATTCTTATATCTTTGTATATTGGTACAAAATTAAGGTTATATTTGGCTACTTGGTATAGATCTTTGTATATTGATACAAAATTAAGGTTAACTCTTTTTAAGGTATTGTACCTATGTAATTCTTAAAAATGTAATGTGAAGGCCTTTTGATAGCAACTATCACAAACTGTTTGGGATAATTAAGAAATGCAAACTAATAGTCATTCAAACTTGTCATTTTGTTAGGAATGAATACTACTGTATTCCATTGTCAGTTCCTGACAGCACCCCGCATTCTACTTCAAGCAGATGATGAGTATCAAACAATCTCCATTTGGAGATGGCTGCATTAGTGGTAAGCTAGCCACTGGGAAAGAAAAAGCCCTTGCTTCAATTGTAGACAGAATTCTATCTGAAAAGGACAAAACTTGGAAGCAGGTAAGTCGATGGCCTAGCTCTGTCAAGATAGGGTAGGCAAGTCCTTCATAAGTCCTGCTTTACAATTAATGTCTGTCAGAGATACTGAGCCAAAAGGCTGAAGACAGATGCTCCAATGTTATAGAAATTGGGAACTGTCTAGACAGCTAGTTGTCTGTCATTTCTTAGTTTTAGAAGCTGCTTGTTCTGCACTTCCTGCTTATTCAGATGTACTTATCCTTCTCAGGTCTCTGATGTGGTTGAAGACGAGATAGTGATAATCTCACAGTTAAGTTTTAAGTTGTTTAGGAATTAAAAGGATGTTCTAGGTCTAAGAAGATGTTTTTAAGTTGGTAATGCAAATTAGGATGGAAATGAGTGAGAAATGGAACTGTAAACTCATGGAGATAGATAATAAAATATTATCAGTTGACAAATATGTATGAACTGGCCACTGGAAATGTATGTTATATCTTATAATTTTCATAATTGTTACTATTGTTTTGTATTATACTTGTTATAAGAAAAAAAGCCTTTCATTGGACTAAAAGGGGGAGCTGTTGGGGGGAAAAGATACACTTTAAATAAAAAAATGAAAAAGAAAAAGAAAACAAAACCAAATATAGTTTAAAGCCCAAAGTAGATTTTGGTGAAGTATCCTAATGTAAAAGAATTCTTACTTTACTCCCCTCTGTATGCAAACTAGAAGGCAAGAAAACATCAAAGACAAAGTTCTGAAATTTCATCATCAATTAATAAGAAAGTATCTATGGTTTTCAAATCACAAACCATGGAAATGTGTACCTATGCTGTACAATTTGGATAAATGTAAGGGAGGATGCTGAGGCTTTTATTCAGCAAGAATAACGATTTCCCTATATGTCAATGAAAAATCTACCCAAAGATTCCTTAGAGGTGTGTATGTTCAGGTCAAGGTAAAAATAAAGATCTAATTTTATAATGCATAACAATAAGGGAGGGATATTTCAAGGAGAAATGATGTCTGTATTACTTTTCCTGTCTACTCTGTAGGTTTCTAGCTGAATAATACCGCCAGAGTTGAAATAGGTAGAAGGTTAGAATAAGTAGTAATTGTTACATCTCAATACAGAGAACGAATGATAAAAAGATTAAACTAGGAACTAAAATATCACCAGTAAGGATATGGACAAAAGGGAATCCTTAGACACTGTGGAGTGAATGAAATTAGGATTAGTGTTATGCAAATAACATGTGGATTCCTAAAAAAAAAAAAAATTACTATATGATTCATCAGACCCATGCTTCTGGTTATCCATCCATCCATCCATCATCCATCCATCCATCCAAGCCCCCCACACAAAGGAAATGAACCAACTTGTTATAGAGATATTTGAATTCTTAAGCTCATTGCAGTATTATTCACAATAGCAAAGGAGTTGGAAATGTGGCTTAGTGGTAGAGTACTTGCTCAACAGTATCAAAGCTTTGGGTTTGTTTCTTAGTAATGTAAAAAAAACCTCAAACAACTATATCTTGTCTTACACAATAGCAATGATATAGAACCAACTTCAGTGTTTACCAATGGATGAAGAAATTCTGGGCTGTGAATAACAGAGTAACATTCAGCCTTAAGAAGAAGGAAATTCTGTCAGCTGTGACATCATGGATAAGCCTGGAGGACATTACACCACGAAATAAGACAGGCACAGAAAGATAAATGCTTCTCAATGCTTCTATGTGGAATCTGAAGAATCAAACTCACAGAAGCAGAGATGGAAATAGTAGTTTTCACAAATGGGGAGAAGGATGGAAAGATGCTGGTCAAATGGTATAGTTATAGGTCCAAAAAGGATAGATGTTTTCTGGGGAGTCACTGTAGAGTATGGTGGCTGTGGGTAATAGCAATGGGTTATAAAGTTGAAAATTGCTAAGAGACCTTAAACATTTTCACTACAAACAAAAAGGAAACGAATAACTGCATGAAGAGATGAATTACAATGACGATGGTAATTAGTTTAGAATATATACAATTATAAAATATGCAGTTCATAAATATTTACAGTACAATTTTTATACTAATTACATTTCACTAAATCTGGAAAAGAGGAAACAAACAAGTGAATGGATGATGAGACAAAGAATGTAGAAATTCTAGTAAAAGTATGAAAAGTAAAAACATTAAGAAACTACTTTACACTTAAGAAACAGTAGTTTCCTTTTCTGTGGAAACTACTGTTCCTGGATAAAATTACATTATAAGCTTTACATTAGAGAGATAAAAACCAACGCACTCAACTAGATGCTGATTAAAACATACCATAGTCACCTGCACAGTTCCTGCATATGGGTGATACTATTAGTGACACACCAAGGGTATAACTTAAAGACAGTCAAGATAGTATTTATAATTTATAGTTAATAATTTATATTATTGTAGGAAGAATTTTAAATTTTACATTGGTTTAAAGATTATATGCTTTTAACTGATAGAATTATTAGCAACAATACAGACTGATGAGAAAATGAGAAGGTTCAAATATTTGATATTAAACTTTCATAGAAACTTGGACAGTGATTCAGGACTAGTTACTGAAAAGTTAAAAAAAGTTAAAAGTTAAAGAAGCAACACTCAGAATAAAAGTGGCATATACAAATAAATCAGAGAAAACATAAAATAAGCAATTTTAATGATGATCTTCAACAAATAAGAACTAAAAGTTAATACATGGCATATAGAGCAATCAGTTTACCACTGACAGAGCAGGGAATACAGTTCAGTTGCAGTGTCCTTTTTTAGAACCTACAGGGACCTAGGTTCAATTCCCACCACTGAACAAATGAAAAACAAAGATGAACATGTACCTCTGGAACTGAAGCTTCCATCAAAGACAGTGGAGGAGGAACACAGCCACCATCTTGTGCAATTTCTACTGGTTGATAAATAACCTCAGAAGGTTGCAGATAAAGGAATGGAGCAGAAGAAGCAGGGGACTAGAACATAAAATGATCCTTGTTATTCAAATATAATTATTTATTCCTGTTGAGCCCAAAGGACTTCCCCTAGAATGAAAAATATTATTGCAAAAAATGTTTCATCTTTCCTAAAGTTATTTTTCAGGGATAGCATAAAATTGTCTTAAAAAACGGACTAGGAAAAATGAGTTGTTATATATTTCAGTTGTACAGATATTAAGAATATAATTGTTATTATAGATATTATTAATGGTAAGTATTGAATGTTTTGAGTGCCTCAGAACCTCATACATAAACAGACAATAACTGTAGATTGTTATACTAATACAGATATACTAATATCATCATTAAAAATTACAGCAATATGTCCTATCATATTTAAATTGGTATAAATGTCTACTTTTCAATTTTGTGACTTTATGTAAGTATAAGAAAATACCATTAAATAATATTTTCTGGTGGAATACTATTTCTTAGGAAAAAATTGGAAAGCAGAATACATGTTAAACATGTTTGAAACTTCAGATTTTAGAATATTTTGGATTTTGCATTACAGTGTTCAACCAATAATAACTATATAAATATCCAAAGACTCCAAATTATTAACATAGTTTTGGTCCTAATCATTTCAGATAATGGATACTCAAGCAGTTCTTATTTAGGAAGATGAGACAAACTAAAGCAAAATCTGAAGTGAAGCTAGAAAAATGTCAACATTTCCAATAATAAAAGTACTATTTTTTCAAAATGTTTATATAGCATTCCTTTATAAAATGTTTTCCACCAATAAGATCTCATTTCATTTTCCCAAAAATCATGCAAAAAAACCTAAGAAGGTTATAATATCACTACATCCATTTTACAAATGAAATGAGAATGTAATAAAAGAATCATAGTTAATAAATAAAGGAAGAAGGTTGTAAACTCAGTTATCTCAACTTTAGTTTTCAGTTCTTAATAAAACAGCAGAAAAAAAAAAGATTTTAAGTTAGACACTGGAGGTTGATGTTTACCTGGGGAACCCCCCATTGCCACTGCCCTGGTAAACACTGTGCTGGGGCCTAAAATGAAAAACAACAAACACACAAGTTACAAACAAGGGTTAAAAATGGACATTTCCATACAAAAGACTTAAGCTGACTTTTTAAGACATATATGAAAGTTAACTCAAAATGGATTGGAACCCTAAACACTAAAGCTAAAATAATAAAATCTTAGAAGAATTGGAATATGAAGGTGGAAACCTTCGTGGCTTTGAATTAGGCAATGCTTTAAAAGTTACACTTCACAAATACACATAACAAAGGAAAAATACTAACAAAAATGCTAACTAATAAATAGGACCTCATCAAAACTCCTTAAAACTTTAAGGCTATAAAGAACACCATCAAGGAAGTGAAACTTAATCTATAAGATGTGAGAAAAATCTCCACAAATCATATATTTGATAAGGAAAATTTAAAATATATAAAAATTTTTATTTTCTGTGCAATACTGGTGATTCAATACAGTATTTGAAAATACAGAAATTTGCGAATTTAATTCAATTCACAAATACTTTACAAGCATGAAAGAGTCACACTCCAAGCCCCAAGAGAACATACACGTCTATTTTTTCCAAAGTATATAAAAATAAGGACTTTTTGTGTGTGTGTTTTTTAGCTTATCATAAAGAGGCACTTGAAGAGATGCACAGTGGAATGGGATTTTCTTCTCACTCAGATGTAGTGAGTTAGTTTTGCATTTGAAGGAGTACACAGGTAGAGAAAAGGAAGTTGTTATTCTCTGGAGTTGGTTTACCATAGACTTGCTATACTCAAATGTTAATTTAAACCAGTCATGGTGTGAGCACCTTTAATCCCAGCACATGGGAGGCAGAGGCAGGTGAACCTCTGTATATTTGAGAACAGCCTGTTCTACAAAATGAGTCCAGGACAGCCAGGGCTTGTTACACAGAGAAACCTTGTTTCAG
The DNA here is from genome assembly GCA_907164525.1 of Lophiomys imhausi. Classification (NCBI taxonomy): domain Eukaryota; kingdom Metazoa; phylum Chordata; class Mammalia; order Rodentia; family Muridae; genus Lophiomys; species Lophiomys imhausi. The sequence goes on along the minus strand of CAJQZJ010010085.1, from coordinate 6,405,513 downwards.
AAAACAAAAACAAAAACAAACAAAAAAATGTTAACTTATAATTATGTATGGACAAGGTGGCACTTAGTGTTCTTTCTGGTATAATTCTATGAACATATGAGAATCTTCCTCTTATAGTATTTTTAGTGTGCATTAAGTACAAAGTAAGGTGTTTCATTACAATACTTCCATACAGGCATATGTATATACTTTATCAGAATCACCCTATACTCTCTATCCCATCCAATTCTTTTTCCTTCTTCTTCTTCTACACATTTAGTAGTATTTAAGCATATGAGATAAAATATGATTTCTATTTTGTTTTTGTGTGTCTGGATTATTTCATTAACATGATGATCTTCTGTTCCATTCAGTTTCCTGCAAATGACATAATTTTATTCTTTGTAAAACTCCATTATATATGTATGTATGTATATATACATATAAATGCATATGCATGCTACATTTTCTGTTGACTGACTTCTAGACAGGTCCCATATAATGGTTGCCATTACTGAGTCATAAGGTGGTTCTGCTTTTAGAAGAAGTTGCACACTGATTTCCATAGTGGGAACACTAATGTACAGCCTCACCAGCAGTGAATAAGGTTCCTTTCCTCTACAGAGTTTCCAGCAGTATTTGCTTTTTCTTTTTTTTTTTTTAATTGTAGACATTCTGATGTGGTGAAACTGAATCTAATTTTAGTTTTCATTTGTTTTTTTTTTGATGGCTAGCTAAGTCTGAACCTTTTGTTTCATGTATTTATTATTTATACTTTTTCACCTGAAAAGTGTCAGTTTATTTCCATTGCTCATTTATTGATCAGATTGTTTGCTTTTTTTGTCATTTGTATTTTAAATATTAGTCTACTGCTTGATTAATTTGTTTTAGTTAATCCATTTCAGTATTCTCTGTATGGATGTCCAGTTTCTTTTGTACCACGTATTAAAATGAGACTATTTTTCCAGTGTCAAGACTCAGATGAATATACCTTCTGGGGCTTATTTCTAGACCTCCTCAGTCCATTCCCTTGGTCTGTGTGGCTTTTCTGCCAGAATCATATTATTTCTGTTAATATATGTTTTGTAACATAACGTAAGGCATTGGATGATTCCTGTATTGCTCCTTTTACTCAGGACTACTTTGACTATTTGGAGTATTTTCTATTTCCATATGGGTTCTAGGATTTCTTTTTCTATAGTTGTGAAGAATGTCACTGAAATTTGATGAATTACATTGAGTTTGTAAATCCTTTTGGATAATATCTATTTTAACAGTTAAATTCTGGTGATTCATGGATGTTATCCAGTTGTTTCGCCTGAATTGAAACAGTCCCTCCTAGAGAGAAAAGGAAGACTCATATGATTTAGGAAGCCCACAAAACATACTGATATCAGAAAGCTCAGGAAGTTATTACCCTGAGTCTCCTCTGAAGAGCACATAAGCAGTAAGAGCTGCTGCAGAAGGTGCAGATGGTGCTGCCTGCAAGCTCTTTAGGGAACTGCAGTAATGAAGCTTTTGTGTGTTACCATTCATCTTGAGGTGAACTTTATAAGTCATGCAGTTGCCTTTGAGTAACCTATGCTCCAGCTAGTAATCCTTCACCCATGCTTGTATAAGTAACCCTGTTAATAAACTCATGGGCTCACCAAGTCAGACTTGGTCTGTCTTTAGCACCCTACATGGGGTTAACAGGTGTTGGTCCACATCTTCACAAGAAAAGTCACACAACATGATTGGCACCTGAATAGGGACCTGACAGAAATAAAGATAAGTTGGACAGAAACAATCACATGTCATTGGTAATGGATAAGACATGCACCTGAGCTGAGGGTGGAGCATCTGCAGGGGCAATCCCAACATGGGTATCTTTCCTCATGTGGGATGGGATAGTGTGCCTCCTTGTTGTAGGGGCAGCACCATAGTCCTTGCTATTGGTGATAAGATTTAGTTAAGAGTATTTTTACTATTTTTTATTTTAGACAATTTAAAAATTTAAATATATTCTGATCATATTCCCCTCCCCTAAGTCCTTCCAGATCTCTCCCTCCCTATCTACCCAACTTTAAAGTATTTCTCAAAAAAAAACCCCACTAAAAAACAACTCCCCCAAAACCCAATGCAACAACAACTTCTGCAAACTAAGAAAACAAAGTATAACCATGCCTCAAAAGAAAAAAAAGTCACCACACTGTAACCAAATAAAAGTGCCCCCCCCAAAACATTGTGGAGCCAACTACTCCTGAATGGTCTGAGAGACCATAAGTGGTTGATATACGTAGTGTCACTCTATTGGAGAAAATCGATCTCCCCTCTCCCAATAGGTATAAGTGACAGTCCAGTTATTAACCTTTTTCCTCATGGCTATGTATTCATTCATTTAAAAAGTATAATTAAATAAAATATAGTAAGATAAAACAAAAAACCACCATGGGGCTGGAGAGATAGCTCAGGGGTTAAGAGTTCTTCTGGTAGCTGCTCTTCCAGAGGTCCTGAGTTCAATTCCCAGCAACCGCAGGGTGGCTCACAACTGTCTATGAGATCTTGTGCTTTCTGGCATGCAGGCAGAACACTGTATACATAATAAATCTTAAAAAACAAAACAAAAAACCCCAAAACTATCACATTGAAGTTGGACATGGCAAACCAACTAGAAGGAAAAGAGCCTAAGAGAAGGTAGAAGACTCAGAGACCCACTTGTGCACAAACTCAGGAGTCCCATAAAAACACTGGAGTCATAGTGTATACACAGAAGACCTGGTGCAGACCTGTGCAGACCCGTGCATGCTGCTTCTGTCTCTGATTCATATGAGCTCTGCTCATGATGACTTAGATAGCTTTATTTCCTTGGTGTCCTCCATCCCCTCTGGTTCTTCTTCCAAGGTGTTTCCTGAGTTTGGGGGTAGGGATTTGATGAAGACATCCCATTTAGAGCTCAGTGTTCCAAGGTCTCTGACTCAAAGAGTAGGGTAGTCTTAAGGGGAATCTTAGGGTGCCCACTTTCCTCCATGTGGTATGAGATGGCATGGCACCTCCATTAATGGGGTCTGTCACAAGACGTGGATGCTTCCAAAAAGGCTACTGAAGCAGTGAATCTACTGCAACCCCTAATGTATGGAACATAACCATAAGCAGGCAGCAGTAGATTCTTTGTGGTGGGTGATAAGAATTTGCCTAACAGAGGGAGGGATTATGCCTGAAAAGAAACATGTAAATGCCATTTTCTGCATTAGCCTTTGATTTGCCAGGAAAAAATGTGAAATAGGGATGAGACAAAGGTTCTGGCTTGCCAGAAAGAGAGGAGAGGGGAGAGGGAAGAGAAGGGGAAAGGGGAGAGGAGGGGAGAGGGGAGAGGAGAGGAGAGGGGAGAGGAGGAGAGAGGGGAGAGGAGGGGAGAGGGGAGAGAGAGAGAGAGAGAGAGAGAGAGAGAGAGAGAGAACATAAGCTCAAATTTGATTTCTGTTAAAAAGAGCCCTATTCCTAGGATTTAAAACTTGGAAGAATCAGAGATCAAGAAGGAAGAGCACAAAGTAGAAGCAATTTAAAATATCTCTGTGATTCAAAGGGTATTTTGGACCTCCCAGAGGAAGGGAAAATCCATGTTTCAGTATGAAGAGGGGGCCTTAGTGGATCAGTACTTTGGACTGTGATAATCAATGAATACATTTGAACTGAACAAATTGTGAAAAACTTTGAAGTGAAAGAGCATCTCATAGCTTAGCTTGTGAGGCTGAGGGACAAGGGAGTGTATGGAATCAACCTGAGTGCTGTGGAAGCAGAGACAACTGAGCAACATTATCTACTTGTGCCTACTAAAACAAAGGACACATAATTTGAAGCACTACATGACATAAATTCCCAATGGATTGGCTCATACAAGTTATTAGGGATACTTGGTTATTGCTGGTTATGGTATCTGTGAATATCATGGACTATAAAATATTGGAATGACAGGCATTACAGAACTTGGCATGCCAGAGGTATTGAACTGGTGATGACTAGTTCAATAGGACTTTGTTTTTGCTTACAAGAGAGTTAAGGAAAAAATTTAATTCAGTAGGTGCCTTATAATCAGTATGGGACCTCAGTGGTTTTTCTTAGCCCTACTGGGAACACGATCTTTATGAGGTAGTTGGGGCTCTGATTGATCAGAATTGCATATAAATCTGGTTCACAGGGTGCTCAAACACCCAGGAAGGGGGAAAATGAGGAAAACAGACATTAGGGTCTGTCTGAGTCACTAAAAAGCTAATGTTCAGAAGGTCGCTGGAATGGTTGAGCAATCTCTACACCTAGTAAACTTTTGCTTAGTGAAGAAATGCACAGAACATACCCTGAAAGACAATTTCCTACCCCTAGAACAGCATGGTCGTTCTTACTTGTCTCTGTGATCCATTCCTTTCACCCCTTTGATGAATTACTGCTTAGGCTTAAATGTCTTCCAGGAGCTAACAAGGGCTGAAATGTGCTTATTGCCAGTGTTTTCTCACTAGGAACTATCGTGACACAGATCTCAACATTCCAAGGACCTTCCAGCAGCCAGATGTGGATGACTGACAGTGGTTATGAGACCAACTCAGACTCGTCGTCATAAAGAGACAACAGCTATGTGTTTGGCTGAGAGCCACTGAGAACCAGGGAGTTCACTCCAGTACTAAGCACAGCAGGTGAAAACATGACACTGCTTTTTCTCTTACCCTTGGCAAGGAGAAACAAGTGTTGATCTGGCCCCTCTAAGCCTATCAGGAGGAGGGAGATCCATGGCAATCTTGTAGTAGGACCCTATGATAGGATGCAGGAAGGTTTGTGGAGAATGTGGTCATAGAGAGGTGGATGATCTATCTGTACAGTATCCCAGATACATTGCTTTACCCACTTAAAAAATGCACTCACTTATTGTGTACGGGCGTTTGCCTGCATGTCTGTGCATCATGCACCATTTGTGTGCAGTGTTCGCAGAGGCCAGAAGACAGCTTTGGATCCTCTGGGTCTGGAGTTACAGAGAGTTAAGTGGGAGCTGTGCATTAAACTCTGGTCCTCTGGTAGAGTAGGCTGTATTTTTGACCACTGAACCATCTCTGTAGCCCTTTTAAGTTGTATTTGACCTTACTAATATTTTTAAATTTTTAATTATACTTTTATTATTTAAAACAAATCTTAAATTTAAATATATTTTGATCATATTCTTACCCTCCGAAATCCTTCCAGATCCCCTCCTTTTCCCTACCTACACACAAAAGAATTTTGGAGTCCATCTTATGTTGGTGAGCTACCCCTGAACATGTGACTGATATCTCTAATGTCGACCAATTGAAGAAAGCCGAGTTCTTCTCCCAGCAGGTATGAAGACAGTTCAGTTGTTACAGTTTACCACAGTGGCTAGGTTTTCCCTCCCTCCCTCATTCAGCTAGGCTTCTCCTCTTTCAGGCCCCCCTACCCAGAGAACAGTGCTGTCCCACAATAGGCTGGGTCTTCCCACATCAATTACCAACCAACATTTCCCTGCATACATACACACATGCCATCCTGATGCAGATAAGTTTTCACTACGGCCCTTTCCAGGTTATTCTAGTTATATCACATTGACAGCTAAAACTATCAGCAGATCCACTTTCTGTTTATCTGGAGCTAGTGTAAATGGTTAGAGAGCTCACAGACCCCCAGGGTGAACCTATTATTATAGTTCTGCTAAATGGACATCATATCAAACTGCCTTCCAAATGTGTATTTCTACATACAGATTAGTTCAGCTCTGAGAAGTTGTTTGTGCAGTGGGCAGTGATTAACAGAGAGACTCAGAACTGATCCAAGTGCAGAGAATGAGTCTCAGTAGCATGCTCAGCCACAAGTGGGACGTTGGTCATTCCAGGGATCAGAAACTATCACAGAAGAGGGGTGAAAAGCTTGTAAGAGCCAGAGGTTAGGGAGGACGGGGCAAGACTGTGTCTCCAGGATGTGACAGGTCCACTGCACTCATGATCTCACAGCAGCTGTGGCTGCCACAAGATCAAGCCAGTCAACAGTGCAGCATGTGCTGGGAGGAGCTCATGAAGAGATACTGAGTTAAGTGATGGCTTCTGGGGGGGCAGACAGTCTTTTTTCTTTGAGGTTATGGTTCCCAGGAAGTCAACCACATGCTGGTGGATGGTTCCACACCCATGAGTACACAAGCAGCACAAATTTGACTCAGTGGGTTAAAAAGAGAGAGAGAAAAGAGAGAGACAGAACACAAAGTTGGGATGAAGTATGGGTAGGTGGGTTGGGGTATGGATATGATAAGAGTTAGGAAGATGAGGGAGGTAAATATGATTAAAATACAGACATGAGAATTTTAAAGAATAGAAATATTATATTAACAATGGTAGTTACTCTTTTCTTTTTCTATGGCCATGATTTGTAATTCTGATCTTTCATTGGTGTTGTAGAGGTCCTGTATGTTCTGTTAGTAATTTTTTTTTGTTTTGTTTTTTCAAGATAGGGTTTCTCTGTGTACCTTTTGAACTTCTTTGTCTACCTTGTCTTCAAGTTCTGCTATACATCTTTCACTTGATCTAACCTACTGTGAGGGTTCAAGTAAGTTTTCATTTGAGTTATTGATCCTTTCATTTTCAAATTGATTTTCCTTCTTTGTTTCATTCAGTTCTTTTTTCATATTCTTCATTGGTATATTTGTTTAACTCAGCAATTTGTAATCTTTGAATTCATTCAGTGTTTCCTTGTGTCTTTGATTTTATTAATCATTAAAAATAAATGTGTATTTGAGTGTGTGCCTGCCTGCTTGCTTATAGGTACACTGTAACAGTAAATTTTTATTTATCACACATATATTTATTAAAACTTAACCATTACCTAACAATTGTCTATAAAATTCCTAAGCCCTAAACCCAAACCCTAACTCTGAAACCTAGCACCTAAAACTTCTTAGTACCTATAATACAATCATTTAACATTAACCTAAGGTTTCTCAAAAGGATATTTTTCTCTGAGCATGAGTCCTGATGGATGGCTGGTCTTCATAAATTTTTCAGTCTTAAAGTCTCTGAATTTTGTTCGTCAGATCCCAAGACAGTTTGTCAAGCAGGAATTGCCTCTGCTGTTTTAATGGCTAAATATTTAACATATGAAAGTTTCCCAGGAGGCTCACCTATTCAGATGCTTAGAATCTCAGGGAGAATCCATTTCCTCTCCAGATCCGAAATGGGTCACCATCAGAGGGTGAAGCTTTCCCGATGAGATTGAAGCGAGTTCTCTGCCAGATGAAGGGGAGGTGAAACAAAAAGAAGAGCCAAACTGTCTGCGCATCTTGACTTAAACATCTTCAGCAGAGTCTCTCGAGCTCTTTTCAAGTTATGCCCCTGGGCATCAGTCTTTTTCAAAAAGCTTTTTGCACAGGGGCATGAATTCACAGGCAGTCCGCAGATGTGGGCAGGTGCCTCAGGGCATGTACCCTCCCCCAAATATGATCAAAGAGGTTGTTGGTCCTTGGTGATTTCCCAAGGACATGTCACTTCGGAAGTAAGTCTTTTATCTTAAAGTCCAGGCTTTTGCTATCCCTATGCTATTACATGCTACCACTAAACCTACCACAGTACACCACATTGTGTGTACTGCCTGTGGAGGCCAGAAGGCAGCATTGAATCTCCTGAAACTGAAGTTACAGGTAGGTATGAGCTACTCAAAGTGGGTGATAGGAACTGAACCCAGGTCCTCTGCAAAAGCAGCAGGTGCTTTTAGCTGCTAAGACATCTCTCCAGTCTCTATTGATCGTTCTTATCTTTCTTTTGAACTCATTATTTAAGACACCAACCATTTGACTATGAGAGTCCATTACTGTGGAATTTTTAACTTTTGGAGGAGTCACTTTGCCATGCCTTTTTGGATGTCTTATGTGCCTTTATTGGATTTGAGTATATGTGGTAAAGTCACTGGCTGGAGGTTTTAATTTTCTGTATCCTTTCAGTTGAAATTCTTAGAATGTTCAGGTATGATTAGTGTGTGGCAGAACTGAGGTGAAGTTTTTCACACTTGTGCTACAGTGTGGCTCAGTAACTAAGGATTTACCCAATGTGCCTACTAGTTAAGCCATGGATTATCTGCTTTAAAGAACACAAACTGATGAAACTGTCAATCTTCACCATTAATTTTATAATTAGTGTCAAACATAAAGTCAGAACCAAAGTATATCATATGATATGTCAGGTGAGCCAATAATTAATTAACAGAGGAGCAGGACTCAGATACAAGCAAAACCCAACTTTATTCTTTTTCATTTCCGATAGTTTAACAGTGTTGTTTTTTCTTGCCCCTAGATATTACTTTGTGCAGATTACTGTTTTGGAGTTTGGCAGATTTCAAATACCAGCTGTCTGGTATGGAACTTTACTATGTTCTTTGATGATATTGTTAGGAATTTCTGACTACAGGTCACACTCATTTTGCACAAATTCTTAACTGGTTACTTGTAAGTTTTTGGGAAGAGTTTTTTCTGTCAGGTTCACAACTTGTTTTGAGCTAACATGAGCCTTTGCTCCTACAGGTTCCTACTACAGACTTCTTTGGTTTTATCAACATGCTCTCTTGATGTTTCTTAGGAGATCAAGGCCCAAAGCACCATCAACCCCAAGGACTTAGAAGACAGAGTCTAAGTTCCTGTAGTAATTCTTTGAGGTCCTCTTATTTGGCTGAAGAGGCGTGGAAATGCCATGGAACTCTAAAAAGATCTTTAGTACTAATCTCCCATCATTAATCTTATATTCCTCTTACATGTGATCTAGGTAGGCAATGAACTAAGAGTTTCAGGAGTGTTTTACACAATATTTGGCTTGTTATTTTAAATAGTGTGGTGCCTAATGATTTGTCTTTAGAGACTCAGCTGAAATTCCATGATGGTTCAGAAAAAGCCATACTACAAATATTTTAAATAAATGCCATTAAATTACTTTCATTTTTTTGTAAGTGGAGAAAATATCTTAGATTATTAACATAATACAATTAAAAATAAGATTAATTAAAAATACAATTAAAAAGTAAGTCTAATAGGGGAATGGAGAGATAGTTCAGTTGTTAAGAGTACTTTCTGCTCTTTCAGAGGTCCCAGTTTCCATTTACAGGGGATCCAACTCTCTCTTCTGGCCTCCAAGAGCACTGTACACATGTGGTACACAAAAATTCATGCAAGAACACCCATATACATAGAATAATATAATGTAAAAAAGTCTAATAGTAAAAGATTATAGAACATTAACACATCTATTTCTTTCTCTTTTTGGAGACAGGATCTCATATAGCTCAGACTGGCTTCTAATGTCTACGTAGTCAAGAAAGGTCTGTCGTGTCCCCGCCCCCCCTCCACCTCCCAAGGGCAGGGATTACACGAGTGGTTCACAGCTTCCAATACAGGTGGCACCAAGGATAGAACTAGGGTGCCATGCATGCTAGGAAATCACTCTACCAACTGAGCAACATCCCCTTTTTGTTGACCTTTTTCCCTATCCCTTCTTCTCTTCATTCTTTTCACACTGAGCAGGAATAAAATCCAGGGCCTTATACATTCTACCACTGAATTTCACCAAAAATCCTTCAACATTTAATATGGGTATATTTTAAAAGTCCAAAAAGAAAAAATGATAACAGCTCCTCTACTACTCTGGAAGTATGAAAATGTAAGTACAAATGTTATAGATCACAGGTTGAAAAAAACTTTTTAAAGAAAAGCTGGAGTAAATATTTTAAAGTGTGCATGCAGGTCATAAATCTGTTAGAATTATATAACCTTCAAATGCAAAGGCAACCATAGATATTACATAAATAAATATGGCTACGTTCTAATAAAGCTTTATTTATAAAACAAGTTGTTACCCAAATTTGTTTAGAAATTTGTTGACCATGCCAAAAATGGTCTCACATTATATCATAATTCTCTTATTCCCAATCTCCCAGTAGAATTAGAGATGAATCCTGGTTAACGAAAGGAGGTTACCATAATAGTTAATATATATCATAGTCTATTGTTATTTGAATATATACTGAATTACATGTAATAACCATAAATTAAAAGTAACAAAATCCCAATGCCTGTATCTGGCTTTGTGAATTATTGCTAAGGACGTGTGTATGTAGCTGGGAGTGGAATCTGAGGCACTCACTATACATGCTATTGAGCTCCACCCCAGCCTATTAAAGTAGTTTTAGAATAAATTTTAAATATGAGAGAATTGAATTCATTATATTTTCTGAAAATAAGCAAATTTATCCTCTTTCAAGACTTAACTACCTTTTCCAAATTAGTCTTTGCATATAAAAGAAAAAATGAAATTTACCAGAAAAGGACTTTAAAATTTTTGGACTTAAAAAAAAAAAAAAACCTCTACTTGGATAAATCTTGTTCTTCCTACATACTAAGCAAGCACTGTATCATTGAGCTACTTCTTCAGCACAGAGATTGTGTGTATGTGTGTGCACACATGTGGAGGCTACAGGTTGACTTGTGGCAAGTATCTTTCTTTTGCTCTCCTCATTTTTTGAGGCAGACTGGACAGCAAGTGAGCTCAAGGTTTGGGCTGTCTTTGTCTCTGCAACACTGGCACATGCTTAGGTTTTGGAGCAGTAAGAGTCTTTTCCCACTGAGTCATCTCCCCAGGTCTCTCTAATGCACTCAATGCCCACCTGGTAGTGATATGCAGGCTGTTGGTAAACCGGCTGAGCTACCATCACAGGAGAACTAGATATGGAACGTGACTGCGGGAGGAAACAAAATTTGCTTTAGGAAAAACTTTAAATTAGAATGAATTTTATCTTGAATTATTACCTAAGCTCAGTTTGGTTACTATTAAAACATTGTTTTTCTTCTGCTTGTTGGTATTATTACCAACTTTATTTACATCTACTTATTAAAATAATCAGTTTTCCTATGTGGCTTCATTTTTATAGCAATACTAAAACAAATAGCAGTGAAGTTTAAGTCTGAAACTTACCACCTCAAAGATTATGAAAATGTAGGTCTATGAGAACATTTAGAATAAAAATGGCACCTGAATTAAGTGCCATGGCCTATTTGCACTGCAGAAAGCAGAAGTAGGTCATGTTTACAATAGTGGTTAGCTTATGTTAAGGTCTTTGAACCACTTGGATTTAAGTTTTGTACAAGGTGATAAGTATGGGTCTAATTTCATTCTTTTACAAGTGGACATCCAGTTGGACCAGCACCATTTGTTGAAGATGCTGTCTTTTTTCCATTGTGCGGTTTTGGCTTCTTTGTCAAAAATTAGGTGGCCATAGGTGTGTGGGTTCATTTCTGGGTCTTCAATTCGATTCCATTGATCCACTAGTCTGTTTCTATACCAGTACAATGCTGTTTTTATTACTATTGCTCTGTAGTACAGCTTGAAATCTGGGATGGTGATACCTCCAGATGTTTTTTTATTGTACAGGATTGATTTAGCTATTCTGGATTTTTTGTTGTTGCATATGAAATTGAGAATAGTTTTTTCCAGGTCTATAAAGAATTGTGTTGGTATTTTGATACGAATTGCATTGAATCTGTATATTGCTTTTGGTAGGATGGCCATTTTTATTATGTTGATCCTACCTATCCATGAGCATGGGAGAATGAAATTAGAAACATACTTATCACCTTGCACAAAACTTAAGTCCAAGTGGATCAAAGACCTTAACATAAGCCCGGTCACACTAAATCTACTAAGAGAGAAAGTGGGAAAAACCCTTGAAATCATTGGCACAGGTGATAACTTCCTGAAAAGAAAACAACAGCTTAGTATCTAAGACCAACAATCAATAAATGGGACCTCATGAAACTGAAAAAGCTTCTGTAAGGCAAAACACACTGTCACTTGAACAAATCAGCAACCTACAGATTGGGAAATGATCTTTACCTGACAAAGGGGCTAATATCCATAATTTACAAAGAACTCAAGAAATTAAATGCCAAGAAACCACATAATCCAATCAAAAAATGGGGAACAGAGCTAAACAGAGAATTCACAAAGGAGGAATCCCTAATGCATGAGAGACACTTGAAGAAATGCTGAGCATCCTTAATCATCAGAGAAATGCAATTCAAGATGACTCTGAGATTCCATCTCACACCTGTCAGAATGGCTAAGATCAAAAGCTCATATGACAGCACATGCTGGCGAGGGTGTGGAGAAAGGGGAACCCTCCTCCATTGCTGGTGGGAGTGCAGGCTTGTGCAACCACTATGGAGGTCAGTCTGGAGATATCTTAGAAACCTGGGAATAGCTCTGCCTCAGGACCCAGCCATACCACTTCTGGGTATACATCCAAATGACTCCTCACCGAATGCAAGGAAGTTTTCTCATCTATGTTCATAGCAGCCTTATTTGTAATAGCTAGAAACTGGAAACTACCCAGATGTCCCTCAACCAAAGAATGGATTAAAAAACTATGGTACTTCTACACAATATTACTCAGCTATCAGAAACAAGGAAATTATGCAATTTGCAGCCAAATGGATGGAACTAGAAAAGCTCATCCTGAGTGAGCTAACCCAGACTCAGAAGGATGCATATGGCATCTATTCACTTAAAGTTGGATTTTAGCTATATAGTACAGGATATCTATACTACAACCAACGCACCAAAGGGAATATGGACATAGAATTTTTTTGCTTGCTTGCTTGTTTGTTTGTTTTCTCTCCCTGTCATTGACACACTTTTCCGTGGTGGTGATGCCTTGTAGGCCTCCAGTGTATGAAGAGGCTCTTGGCCCTCATATGACTGCTGAACTGGGGCGGGGGAATGTTATGTAGGAACACTCCACTCCAGAGGAGTGGGATGGAAGGGATAGGGGGTAGAGGGTGGGAGGGCGGGACTGGGAAGGGTGGAAAGAGGACACTATGATGGAGATGTAACCTGAAGCAATAAATAAATAAATTAAAAAAACAATAGTGGTTACCATCAAATGAATAATCATAGGTTGATTTTCCCACTGCTTAGAACCAACGTTCTATTCCATTATTATTTATTTAATTAAAGCAAAATATTATTTATTGAACCACACATTATGCTATTTTAGTAATTTAATATTTAAGTGAGTTATCTAAAAATTGTGATGTCTGTGTTTGGAGAAAATAAGGGATTATTTGATTATTCAAAGTGACAGTAAACTTTCAAATAGATTACTTAGGACCAGATAATTAACAAAATTAAGAAAAAAATCATAGTTTTACAGAATTAATATTTGATATGCTAATAAAATTATAGCACAGACCAAGGCCAGAAAACATTAGTGTATTTTACTGTTATTAACTGGTTAAAGTAGGAGAAGTGAACATCTAAGCAAATAGAGAAAACACATTTAAAAATTGCCTTTTTATAATGAAAATTCTTAGTAAACAGAATAGAGAATAATATAAGAGAATACTTTTCAACCATAAGTGATTTTGCATCATTAAGGAATACCTGGCTCTGTTAGAATTGACTGCCATAATTATGGGGAAGCAGAGACACTTTTAACTATTTTATAATTCCCTGAACAATATTCTACAAAGAAATGATTCTGCTCCAAATGCAAATAATGCTAAGAATTTGAAACTCTGGTTCACAATGTCTTTTCCAAGTCAATGTTGGGGCCAAGCAGGTAAGACCATGATTTGGAGCTGATCACTGTTGGGATGAGTTGGGGACTGAACATGCTGAATGTGACAGAGTCTACTGCAGTGTTGGGGTGGCAGTGTTAGGACAGGCATAGACTTTGGGGCCAGCTGGTGGAGATTACAGAGTATCAGATATAAACGAGGTCTCTAGAAATGTAGGTCCAAGTTCATAATAGAAAGTGTAAATTTATAAAAGGACAAATGAGCATCACAGAAAAACTGCAACATGCTTGGAATTATGAACTGTGCTTTGAAGGGCATATAATGCCAAGAAGAATTACATTTGAGGACCTAAAGGATATTTTTACATATCATAAAGATTCCCATTTGATGTTCATCTTGTCACATTAAGAATTCTGGCATCCAACAAAGAGAATTTGGAAGTTGAAGATGAATAAGTGCTGAAGGTACCTTGCTTTTTTTCTTCCTAGAATACCTGCCACCTAATTTACCAAGTTTCACAATCAGGATTACAACTATTCACTATTGGAAGTGACTACTTACATTATTTTTGACTTAACAGTGAGGATAAATATAAATTTAATAGTACTTATGAGGTTGATGTTACACAAAATATTAAGATTTGTGATAGATTTTCTGTGGGTTATATATGAATACATTTTAGTATTCATCCATATATTTTAGTATTCACCTTTATATTTTCGTGTATGTGTGTGTGTATGTAGTATGCACATAACTGTGGAGGCCAGAGGTTGGTGTTGGGTGTCTTTTTTGATTGGTCTCCATTTTATTGGGGCACAGTCTCTTGCTGAATCAAAAGCTTGGTGATTTCAGTTAGTCTAGAACACAGTGTGTCCCATTGATCCTTTTTTTTGTTACTCAAATGCTATGATTCAAGGTAGTCACCATGTCTGCCCAGCTTTTATGTATGTTATGAAAATGAGTGCTAACATATTTAGGGCAAGTGCTTTATTCACTGTGCCATCTCTCCAATCTACAAATTCATCTAAAAAATGATTTATTTTTACTATATTTTAGTTATGTGTATAAAAGTGTGTCTCTGTGTGCATGTGAGTGTAAGTACCTACAGAATTTAGTAAAGTGTAAGGAGTTACATTAATATGAATTAGACTTAACAAATATCTAGGGGTTTCTGATACAGTCTCTTACTCTGGGGCATGAAGATCAACTTGGCTGTGGGCAATTAGCTTATCAGTTTATGGACTAAAAACAAGGTTGAAGCCATGTGAAATAAGGAGAGACTCTATGGACTAAAAACAAGGTTTATGCCCTGGCATTGCTTTCAGTTGCTAAGTGGGCAGAGCCCAGATTAAGCTGAAGAAGGTGGAACAAGGAGAGATCCTATTTAAGGACAAGTGGATGGAGCCCAGGGGGCCCCTTCCTAGAAAGCTTCAATGTTAGCGAGTCCTCACAAAAGAATGGACGAGTAGTTTGTATCGTCTGATGGAGAAAGTGCTGGTGAACTGATGGCTGGATCTCCATGAGGAAGAAAGAAGCTGGTGAGCAGAGAAAGCCAAGAGAAAGCCCCAGCAAGACAGCAAAAGGCCAAGGACTCATCCCTGTGGCTCAGCTTTTGCCTAGAGGTGTTTGACCTGTCCAAACAGTGGCCTGAACGGAAATGTGGCCAGCTTTAAAGACTGAGGCAGAGTGGCAGAGTTGCTGATACAAAGGAAATAAGTTGGCCTACAGACGGCTGAGGTCTCCCAGAGAGAAAACAGCCTCAAGCCTTATTTAAGGTGAAGTTGCCACAGCCAATTTACCCTGACAGATCTATGTCTGAGAGATATTCCAGAAGAAAGACTGCTAAGGGCATTAAAGGGTCTACCCCAGAGACTGTGTTTCTGATGACTGAGGACCTACCCCAGAGACTGTAACCTTCTAAAAGGTTATGAAAATAATTGTAATAGTTATCAATAGATTTAGTGGTTAGGTCATAGGGTTTGTAGGCATTCATAGGGTTAGTAGTTAAGTAAATGTTTATAAGTGAATATAGTTACCAATAAATACATATTGAATAATTTAAAAAAGTTCGGTTTCAGAAAAGGGTGTTGGATCTCCTGGAGTTGGAGTTACAGGAAGCTGTGAGCCACCCAATAAAGGTTCTTGGAACCAACTCAGGTCCCCTGAAGAAGCATCTGCTCTTAACTGCTGAGTCATTATCCCCATGCACCATTTCACTTTTAAATGAACAATGTATACCATAGGAGACCACACTATCTGAAGTCAGAGTCTAGATAAATTCATAGCCAAATAAGTCTTATCTTTGATCTTCACCAGATTTAATTCCAAATCCTAAAATAATCTAGTGTATAGTAACCTAGAGAATGAAAAATTTATCTTAAATTAATTCACTCAACTCTTTTGTCAAATTAGCTGAAATTTACTTATGTATCTTAAATTTAGAATACAAAGTAACAGGTCCCATTACCTCACTATTCACATGTATACTTTGGCTAATATTCTTCCATCTTTCCAGCCATCCTTGGTTATTCCCTTCCATCATCAGTGATCTCCCTCCTACTTTCTTGTCATATTTATTCTATTACTGTTTTTACCCCCTTGTTTACAACTTCTCTCCCTTTTCATGGTTCCCTTTCTAGCTTTATAATATACCCTTACACTCCCACATAAATACACAAACAGAAAAATTAGAAGCTAGGATAGTTGTAAGAGAACATGTGGTATTTGTTTTTCTGAGTTTGGGTTACCTCACTTAATCCAAATTCATCCATTTTTCTACAAATTTCACTTTTCCTTATGCTTAAATGAATAGAATAGCAATAAACAAATGTGCAAATACCTCTGTGGTACATTATAAAGTTAACTCAGGGGGGATCCAAGATGGCGGCGGCCTGTGCAGATGTATTTTGATTTCGGGGTTAACAGTCACAGGGCGGCGAGTGTTGCAGGACGCTGTACAAATGGCTTGACCCCTCTGGATCTCACCCAACTACCCAAGGACCACTGGGGATCCCTGGGCAGGACGCTCCCTCCCACTCTCGGACACGCAAGGAAGCCGCTGAATCCGGGAATCAGGATACCCCCATCCCCCACCAGGAGAGACACGCTGGGGTAAGTTCCAATCTAATACCCAGTGGGCAGATTCAGATCCCACGCAGAGATAATCTCCACCCTGCTGGGCACCCCTAGGTCTCGCACAGATGATCCAGCTATATGGCAAAAGGTTGTGACACTTGGAAGTGAGCGCAGCTCGGCTGCAAAGTGCCTTCAGACTGCAGATTGCAACCCACTGCAGTGACGTCACTGGCCAGTTTCCAGGCCGTGGGAGTGGCAAGGCTATTGGGGGTGAAGGCAGATTTAACCACCACAGAAGCCAACCCCAGGCAAACTGCGAGGTATTTGAAACTGTTGTATATTGGACTTTTTTACTAGTACTGGCCCTTCCGATGGGGAACCAGAGCTTACTTGTACACAGCTCCACCCTCTGGATTAGTTAGGTCTCCACCTAGGAGGCGGGGCTGAATGACTCACCTTAGAGGGGTGGAGTAAGGCAACTCGACTCCTACACCAAAGTGCCCCCCTTTGGACCCAAGTACAGAAGACAGCTAAAAAATTCCACATGGCCAGAGTCCCCAGACCCCCCAAAAAAAAAAAGAGTGAAATGACTCCAAAAAAAGAAAGTAACGCTATTCCATCCAGCCTGAACCACCTCACCACAGCTGAAACACATGAAAATGATGACAATTCAACATTATGGAAAGTGATACAGTCCCTTCAAGAAGAACTTAAATCTATAGAGGAATGCAAAGAAGCCACAATTGCACATATGAAAGCGATGGAAAACACCATTAGAGAACTTCAGAACAAGGTGAGTCAACTTGAACAAGAAAAAGAGAGGGTAATGGAAGACTTCTAGGCAAAGACAAGAAAACTGGAGTAGGAAATGTACAAAACAAATAACATCACTCAAGAAATGAAAATGGAAATGGAAACAATAAAGAAAACACAGTCAGAGTTAAAAATGGAAATGGAGAATCAAGGGAAGAGAACAGGAACTATGGATTTTAGTACCAAAAATAGGATTAAAGAGATGGAAGACAGGATCTCAGGCATGGAAGATTTGATGGAAAATTTATACAACATCCAAAGAAAATGAGAAAGCAAAAAAATCTCTTACCCACAATATCCAAGAAATCAAGGACTCAATGAAAAGATGGAACCTAAGAATTATAGGCATAGAGGAAAGAGAAGACTCCCGACTCCATGGATCAGGAAATATCTTCAAAAATTCATAGAAGAAAACATCCCAAACCTACAGAAAGAGAAGCCAATAAAAATCCAAGAGGCTTACTGAACAACAAACAGATTAGATTAGAAAAGAAACTCCTCTCACCACATAATAATAGAAACTCCAAATGTAGAGAACAAAGAAAGGATATTAAAAGCTGTAAGAGAAAAAGGCCAAGTCACATACAATGGCAGACCCATCAGAATTACACCTGACTTCTCAGAAACTTTAAAAGCTAGAAAGGCCTGGACAGATGTCCTACAAGCCCTGAGAGAACATAGGTGCCCAGCCAGACTACTATACCCAGCAAAACTATCAACATAGATGGAGAAAACAAGATATACCATGACAAAATCAAATTCAAACAATATCTTCCCACAAACCCAGCCCTACAGAAGATCCTAGAAGGAAAATTCCAACACAGAGAAGATAACTACACCCAAGAAAACAGAGGAAATAGAAACCTCCACAGCAACTAAACAAAAAGAAACACAAGACGACCAGGTATATCAAAATAATGGGAAATAACAACCCCTGGTCACTAATATCTACCAACATCAATGGATCAACTCGCCAATAAAAAGACACAGACTTACAGACTGGATCCCTAAACAAAACCCATCTTTTTGCTGCATACAAGAAACACATCTCACTATTGAAGATAAACATTATCTCAGAGTAAAGGGCTGGGAAAAGGTTTTCCAAGCAAATGGACCCAGGAAACAAGCTGGAGTAGCCACCCTAATATCAAACAAAATAGACTTCCAATTGAAGTTAATAAAAAAAGACAGAGAAGGGCATTACATACTCGTTAAAGGAAATATCCACCAAGAGGACATCTCAATATTGAACATCTGTGCCCCAAATACAAAGGCACCTACATTTATAAAGGAAATGGTTCTAAAACTTAAATCGCACATTGATCCAAACACTTTAATAGTGGGAGACTTCAACACCCCACTCACAACTATGGACAGACAGAAGCCAAACAGAAAAATAATGAGTCTAACAGAGATCATGAATCAAATGGGCCTAACAGATATCTACAGAACATTTCACCCAAACACAAAAGAATACACCTTTTTCTCAGCACTTCATGGAACCTTCTCCAAAATCGACCATATAGTTGGACACAAAGATAGCCTCAACAGATACAAGAAAATTGAAATAACCCCTTGTATCTTATCAGACCACCATGGAATAAAGCTGGACTTCAACAGCAAAAGAATCAACAGAAAGTCTACACTCACATGGAAATTGAACAACTCTTTACTAGAGGACTACTGGGTCAGGGAAGAAATAAAGAAGGAAATCAAAGACTTCTTAAAATCCAACGAAAATGAAGACACAACATACCCAAACCTATGGGACACAATGAAAGTTGTGCTACGAGGAAAGTTCATAGCACTAAGTACCTTCAAAAAGAAAATCGTGACAGCTCATATTAGCGAATTAAGAGCTAAACTGGGTGAATTGGAAAAAAAAGAAGCAAACACTCCCAAGAGGAGCAGAAAGCAGAAGATCATCAAACTTAGGGCTGAAATCAACAACTAAGAAACAAAAAGAACTATACAAAGAATCATTGAAACCAAGAGTTGGTTCTTCGAGAAAAATTAATAGAATAGACAGACCCTTAGCCAAATTAACTAAAAGACAGAGGGAGAAAACCCAAATCAACAAAATCAGAAATGAAAAGGGAGCAATAACAACAGACATTGAGGAAATCCAGAGAATATTTGGATCCTACTTTAAAAATCTATACTCTAACAAATTTGAAAACTTAAGTGAATGGACAATTTTCTTGATAGATTCCACCTACCGAAGCTAAATCAAGATCAGATAAACAGAATAAACAGCCCTATAACCCCTAAGGAAATAGAAACAGTTATTAAAAATCTCCCAACCAAAAAAAAAAAAAAAAAAAAGCCCAGGGCCAGATGGCTTTAGCATGGAATTCTACCGGACCTTCAAAGAGGAGCTAACACCAATACTTTTCAAACTCTTTCACAAAATAGAATCTGAAAGAACATTGCCAAACTCATTCTATGAGGCCACAGTCACCCTGATTCCTAAACCACACAAAAACCAACAAAGAAAGAGAACTTCAGACCAATCTCCCTCATGAACATGAGATAGATGCAAAACTGCTTAATAAAATACTAGCAAACCGAATTCAAGAACACATCAAAAGCATCATACACCATGAACAAGTAGGCTTCATCCCAGGAATGCAGGGAAGGTTAAACATATGAAAGTCTATCAACGTCATTCACCATATAAACAAGATGAAAGAAAAAAACCACATGATAATCTCACTAGATGCAGAAAAAGCATTTGACAAAATCCAACACCTCTTCATGCTAAAAGTTCTGGAGAGAGCGGGCAAACAAGGACCGTACCTAGAAATAATAAAGGCAATACCAGCAGTCCAGTGGCCAACATAAAATTAAATGGAGAGAAACTTGAAGCATTTCCTCTAATCTCAAGGACAAGACAAGGATGTCCACTTTCATTCACCATATCTCTTCAATATAGTACTTGAATTTCTTGCTAGAGCAATAAGACAACTAAAGGAGATCAAGGGAATAAACATTGGAAACGGAGAAGTCAAATTATCCCTATTTGCAGATGATATGATAGTATACATAAGCGACCCCAAAAATTCCACCAGAGAACTCTTACAGCTGATGAACACCTTCAGCAAAGTGGCTGGATACAAAATTAATTAAAAAAAATCAGAAGCCCTTCTTTATACAACAAACAAATGGGCTGAGGAAGAAATAAGGGAAACAACCCCCTTCACAATAGCTGCAAACAACATAAAATACCTGGGGGTAACTCTAACCAAGCATGTAAAGGAACTGTACAACAAGAACTTCAAGCCCTTGAAGAAAGAAATGGAAGAGGCCTTTAGAAGATGGAAAGATCTCCCATGCTCATGGATAGGTAGGATCAACATAATAAAAATGGTCATCCTACCAAAAGCAATATATAGATATAATGCACTTCCTATCAAAATACCAACACAATTTTTTATAGAGTTGGAAAGAGCTAGCCTCAATTTCATATGGAACAACAAAAAGCTAGGAATAGCTAATTCAATCCTGTACAATAAAAAAAAAAAAAAACATCTGGAGGTATCACCATCCCAGATTTCAAACTGTACTACAGAGCAATAGTAGTAAAAACAGCATGGTATTGGTATAGATACAGACCAGTAGGTCAATGGAATCGAATTGAAGACCCAGATATAGACACACACACTTATGGCCACCTAATTTTTGACAAAGAAGCCAAAACGGCACAATGGAAGAAGGACAGCAGCTTCAACAAATGGTGCTGGTCCAACTGGATGTCCACTTGTAAAAGAATGAAATTAGACCCATATTTATCACCTTGTACAAAACTTAAGTCCAAGTGGATCAAAGACCTTAACATAAGGCCGGTCACACTAAATCTACTAGAAGAAAAAGTGGGAAAAACCCTCAAACTCATTGGCACAGGTGACAACTTCCTGAACAGAATACCAACAGCTCAGGACCTGAGATCAACTATCAATAAATGGGACCTCATGAAACTGACAAGCTTTTGTAAGTCAAAAGACACTGTCATTCGAACAAAACGGCAGCCTACAGACTGGGAGAAAATCTTCACCAACCCCACATCTGACAGAGGGCTAATATCCAAAATCTACAAAGAACTCAAGAAATTAAATGCCAAGAAACCAAATAATCCAATCAAAAAATGGGGAACAGAGCTAAATAGAGAATTCACAAAGGAGGAATCCCTAATGGCTGAGAGACACTTGAAGAAATGCTCAGCATCCTTAATCATCAGAGAAATGCAACTCAAGATGACTCTGAGATTCCATCTCATACCTGTGAGAATGGCTAAGATCAAAAGCTCAAATGACAGCACATGCTGGCGAGAGTGTGGAGAAAGGGGAACCCTATTCCATTGATGGTGGGAGTGCAGGCTTGTGCAACCACTATGGAGGTCAGTATGGCGATATCTTAGAAAACTTGGAATAGCTTTGCCTCAGGACCCAGCCATACCACTTCAGGGTATACACCCAAATGTCTCCTCAGGGAATCATAAGGAAGTTTCCTCATCTATGTTCATAGCAGCCTTATTTGTAATAGCTAGAAACTAGAAACTACCCAGATGTCCCTCATCCGAAGAATGGGTTAAAAAACTGTGGTACATGTACACAATGGAATATTATTCAGCTATCAGGAACAATGAAATTATGCAATTTGCAGCCAAATGGATGGAACTAGATTAGCTCATCCTGAGTGACCTAACCCAGACTCAGAAGGATGCATATGGCATCTATTCACTTATAGTAGGATTTTAGCTATATAGTAGAGGATATTGATACTACAACCAACACATCAAAGGGAACATGGACATAGACTTTTTATTTTATTTATTTTTTATTTTTTTATCTATTTGTCTGCTTATTTGTTTGTTTTTTAGTCCTCTCTCCTGGGCAATTAGACACTTTTCACTGGTGGTACTGCTTTGTAGACACCCAATGAATGAGGAGACTCTTGGCCCTCATACAACCTCTGAACTCAGGTGAGGGACTGTTATATAGGGACACTCCACTCTAGAGAAATGGGATGGAAGGGTTAGGAGGTAAAGAAAAAAAAAATGAAATGTGAAGTTTCGGCCTTTTGCTACTAATTGTCAT
>CAJQZJ010010085.1:6261886-6277445 GCA_907164525.1 Lophiomys imhausi | reverse complement strand
AATCAAGAGGCTGTTCTGGATCTAAGAAGATATTTTTAAAATTGTGATGCAATTTAATATGAAAGCTGAGTTAGATATAGAACTTTAAACTTATGGAGATGGTTAGATAGTAGAATGTTAAAGTCAGGTGCCAAATACATATGGACTGGCCATTGCGAATGTACACTAAGCCATATAACCCTCATAACTGTGGCCTAGTTACCTCTGTTGTTTTGTATTGTATCTATTATTATAAGAGAAAGAGCCATTTGTTGGACTGAAATGGGGAGCTGTTGGGGGAAATAAGATATACCGTAAACTTAAAAAAAAAAGAGAAGAGGATGGGGGGTTGAGGGTGGGAGGGTGGGACTGGAGGGGGGAGTATGGAGGGGATTGCGATTGAGATGTAACTTGAAGAAATAAAAAATAAAGTTAAAAAAAGAATGCAAATACATCCACATCAATCACCCTGCACAAAACTCAAGTCCAAGTGGCTCAAAGATCTCAGCATAAAACCTGATACACTAAGCCTGACAGAAGTGAAAGTGGGGATAGCCTTGAACATACAAGTACAGGAGACATCTTTAACAGAACACCAATAGCATAAGCACTAATATTGACAATTAAATAGGACCTTATTAAACTAAAAAGCTTCTGTACGACAAAGGACACCAGTGATAGGACAAAATGGCAGCCCGGAGAATGGAAAAAGATTTCTCTAATTCCAGATCCAACAGAGGGCTAATATCCAAAGTTCATAAAGAACCCAAGAAACTAGACACCAACAAACCAAATAATCCAATTAAAAAAAAAAAGGCTGGGCGTGGTGGCACACTCCTTTAATCTCAGCATTTGGGAGGCAGAGGAAGGTGAACCTCTGTGAGTTCAAGGCCAGCCTCTTCTACAGAGTGAGTTCTAGGACAACCAGGGCTGTTACACAAAGAAACTGTCTTGGAAAAAATAAATGGAGTACAGATCTAACAGAGAATTCTCAACAGAGGTATCTCTTATGGCCAAAAAAACACTTAAAGAAATGTTCAACATCTTTAGTCATCAGGGAAATGTAAATCAAAATGACCCTGAGATTTCAATTTACACCTGTCACAATGGCTAAGATAAAAAACACATGATGGCACATACTGCCAAGGATGTGGAGCAAGGGGAATCACTCCTCCATTGCTGTTGGGAGTGCAAACTTGCATAGCAACTTTGGAAATCAATATGGCAGTTTATCAGAAAATAGGGAACTGTTCTACCTCAAGACCCAGCTATACCACTCCTGGGTATGTACCCAAAAGACTCTCCATCCTACTACAAGGACATTTGTTCAACTACATTCATAGCAGCTTAATTCATAATAGCCAGAAACTGGAACCAATCTAGATGTCTCTTAACTGAAGAATAGAAAAAAGAAAATGTGATACATTTACCCAGTGGAATATTACTCAGCTGTTAGAAAAATATTACATCATGAAATTTGCAGGCAAATGGATGGAGCTAGAAAAAAAAAATCATCCTGAGTAAGGTAACCCAGATCCAGAAAGAGAAACATGGTATGGACATTAGCTGTTAAGTAAAGGATAATCAGCTACAATCCATAGACTCAAGAGAAGTTAAACAAAAAGGAGGGCTTAAAGGGGGGATGCAATACATGAATCTCCCTGGGAAGGGGAAATTGAAATGGGAGTTAGATTTAGTGAATATGTGTTGGCTACTGAAGGACAGTCTCTTAAAAGGGGCATGAAGATCAGCTTGGCACCTGTGGGCAACTGGCATTAGAAGCATATGGGCTTGAAAAAGGGTTACTGGCTTGGCTTTGCTTTCAGCTGCTATGAAGTGGGAGGAGCCCGTATTAGGCTGAAGCCAAGTGAAACCTGGAGAGATAAAACCCTATTTAAGGACACTGGGGTAGAGCCTGGGGCACCTGCACTAAAAACAGCTCTATGAAATGGCATGTTTCATCTGGTGGAGCCAAAACAGGTTGACTGAAGAGCAGACCTCAAACTGAGCTGTAAAAATATGGTCAGGTCTGAGCCTGCAGGAGAACAGCCTTGCCCCTGAGGCAGGAAGAAGCAAGTGAGCAGACAAGGCCCAGCAAGGCCACAAAACTAAGGACTAAACCCTGCAGCAGCACCTACCCTGAGTTCAAATGGTGGCCTGAACAGAACTGTGGCTGGTTGTTCCAGCCCTGACAACTGTGGCAAACAGCTGAGTGGCTAAGACAAACTGACCAAATTGGCCTATGGACAGCTGGCACCCAGAGAGAAGTCTCAAGCCTCTTTTAAAGTGAAGCTGCCATAGCAATGTAATAGTCAATTATCCTAAAGGACCTATGCCTGAGGTGTTCCTGAAGAAAGACTGTTAAGCAAGTGCCCTAAAGGACCTACAATTGAGGACCTGCTCTTAGACTGTATCCTTCTAAACTGTTATGGTGAGTTTTTAGGTAATAGGTGTTTATAGTTATTAGGATTAGCTGTTAGGTAATAGATGTTTATAGTTATTATTAGGGCTAGTTGTTTGGTAGTATGTGTTTAGAGTTATTAATATAGTTGTTAAAAAGTTTCACCTTCAGGAAATAGAATAGATTTCTATTCTATTCCATTTACAGCATGAACTGGGGGTGGGTGGGAATGAGAAGAGGAGGGATTATGATGGGGGGAGATAGAGGAGAATGTACTGGGAGAGACAACAGAAATTGGGGGGCATTTTGGGAGTGAGGTAGAAACCTAGTACAATGGAAACTCCCTTGAATCTGATACTGCCTAAAGGGTTAGGAACCACATGCTAGATAGTTCAGAGACCTAGGAGAGAACCAAACATTACTGGCAAGAAGAAAAAAAGGCAATGAAATGATTTGTAATGATATTCTGTTATACTCATAGACCAAAGCCTATTGTCATCAGAAAGGCTTCATCCAGCAACTCATGGGAGCAGATACAGAGGCTCACAGTCAAACATTAGGCAGAGCTCAGGAAATCCTGCTAAAGAGGGGAGGAAGAAGGGGAGCCAGAGGGGTCAAGGACACCACAAGAACATGGCCCACAGAATCAACTAACTAGGGCTCAAAAGGGCCCATAGAGATGGAAGTGACAACTAAGGAGCCTGTATGATTTTGATCTAGGCCCTCTGCATATATGTTACTGTTATGTAGCTTGGTGTTCTTGTGGGACTCCTAACAGTGGAAGCCAGGCCTGTCTCTGACTCTTTTGCTTGCTTTTGGGACCCTTTTCCTCCTAATGGGTTACCTCAACCATCTTTAATATGAGGGGAGGTACCTACTATTATTGTAACTTACTATGTCATATTTTGTTTATATTTCTGGGAGGCCTGCCTTTTTCTGAAGGGAAATGGAAAATAACTGGATCTGGGGGGAGAGGGGAAGTTGGAGGAAGGACTGAGAG
Source organism: Lophiomys imhausi (assembly GCA_907164525.1). Classification (NCBI taxonomy): domain Eukaryota; kingdom Metazoa; phylum Chordata; class Mammalia; order Rodentia; family Muridae; genus Lophiomys; species Lophiomys imhausi. Next base: position 6,274,065 of record CAJQZJ010010085.1, on the reverse strand, counting down.
GAGAGGAGGGAGGGGAAATTGTGGTCAGGATATAATATATGAAAGAAGAATAAATAGGAAAAAAAGGAAAAAAAAGAAATGTTTGCCAATAACATTACTTATATGAGCTTCAGGACAAAGAATTTAAAAGAACAATAAAACATTTCACCAAAGAATTCAAGTTTAAAGAAGACACAAAGAAACAGCCCAGTGAAATTAAGGAAAAAGAGCTTTGGGAGAATAAAACCCTGATCAATGGCCAAGAAAACACAAACATAAGGTTGACAGATACAATAAAGACAGTCCAGAAGGTAAAAATGGAACGCAATAAATAGAAACAGTGAAAAGGACTCAAGCTGAAATAAAGACAGAATTGAAAAACATAATAACCTAACTAGAAAAATTCAAAGGAAAGCCTTACAAGTAGAATGAATCAACCAGAATATAGAACTCAAAGATAAGGTAGCTGATCTACAGAAAAGAAGGAAGGCATATAAAAAATAAAGGAAAGGAACACACAGGCAATTTGAACACCATGAAATGGCCATACCTTAGAATTATAGGCACAAGTGAGTGAAAAAAAAATCCCAAGTCAATGGCATGACCAGATCTTCAAGAAGATCATAGAAGAAAACTTCCCCAAATTAAGGAAAGACACACCCATAAAGATGCAAGAAGCCATGTAGAACAGCAAATAGACAAGGCCAGGAAAGAAATTTCCATGGCACATCATAGTTAAAATACTAAGTATGCAGAACAGAGAAAATATATTTGAAAGCTACAAGAGAAAAAAAAAAAACAACAGTCACATATAAAGGAAAATCCATCAGAATAAAAGCTGATTTTTTAAGTGAAAAATTTAAAAGCCAGAAGAGCCTGGAGTAATGCATTACAAGTCTTGTAAGACCATGAGGGTTAACCTGGTTAATATAGCCAGCAAAACTACCTGCAATAGTTGAAGGAGAAATAAAAATTTCCCATGAAATAAACAGCCTAAAATTTATATCCACCGAATCTGTATATTGTTTTTGGCAGGCTGACCATTTTCATTATGTTGATCCTACCTATCCATGAGCATGGGAGATCTTTCCATCTTCTGATGTCCTCTTTAACCGATTTCTTCAAGGACTTGTAGTTCTTGTCATACAGGTCTTTCACTTGCTTGGTTAGAGTTATCCCCAGGTATTTTATATTGTTTGTGGCTATTGTGAAGGGTGTTGTTTCTCTAACTTCTTTCTCGGCCCATTTATTTTTTGTATAAAGAAGGGCTTCTGATTTTTTTGAATACAATTCCTATCAAGATATCACAATTCTTTATAGACATGGAAAGAGCAATTCTCAACTCCATATGGAATAATAAAAAACCAGAATAGCTAAATCAATCCTGTACAATAAAAAAAAAAATCTAGAGCTATCACCATCCCAGATTTCAAGCTGTACTACAGAGCAATAGTAGTAAAAACAGCATGGTACTGGTATAGAAACAGACCAGTGGATCAATGGAATCGAATTGAAGACCCAGAAATGAACCCACACACTTATGGTCATTTAATTTTTGACAAAGAAGCCAAAACTGCACAATGGAAAAGGACAGCATCTTCAACAAATGGTGCTGGTCCGACTGGATGTCAACATGTAAAAGAATGAAATTAGACCCATACTTATCACTTTATACAAAACTTAAGTCCAAGTGGATCAAAGACCTTAACATAAGGCCGGACACACTAAATCTATTAGAAGAGAAAGTGGGGGAAAACCCCCGAACTCATTGGCACAAGTGACAACTTCCCTAACAGAACACCAACAGCTCAGGATCTAAGACCAACAATCAATAAATGGGACCTCATGAAACTGAAAAGCTTCTGTAAGGCAAAAGACACTGTCATTTGAACAAAACGGCAGCCTACAGATTGGGAAAAAATCTTCACCAACCCCACATCGAACACAGGGCTAATATCCAAAATTTATAAAGAACTCAAGAAATTAAATGCCAAGGAACCAAATAATCCAATCAAAAAATGGGAAACAGAGCTAAACAGAGAATTCACAAAGGAGGGATCCCTAATGGTGGAGAGACACTTGAAGAAATGCTCAGCATCCTTAATCATCAGAGAAATGCAACTCAAGATGACTCTGAGATTCCATCTCACACCTGTCAGAATTGCTAAGATCAAAAGCTCAAATGACAGCACATGCTGCCGAGGGTGTGGAGAAAGGGGAACCCTCCCCCACTGCTAGTGGGAGTGCAGGCTTGTGCAACCACTATGGAGGTCAGTCTGGGGATATCTTAGAAAACTTGGAATAGCTCTGCCTCGTGACCCAGCCATGCCACTTCTGGGTATACATCTAAATGATTCCTCACCAAATCACAAGGAAGTTTCCTCATCTATGTTCATAGCAGCCTTATTGGAAACTGGAAAAGAACCCAGATGTCCCTTAAACAAGGAATGGATAAAAAAAAAACTGTGGTACATCTACACAATGGAATACTACTCAGCTATCAGAAACAATGACATCATGCAATTTGCAGCCAAATGGATGGAACTAGAGAAGCTCATCCTGAGTGAGCTAACCCAGACTCAGAAGGATGCACATGGCATCTATGCACTTATAATCAGGTTTTAGCCATATAGTACAGGATAACAATACTACAAGCAATGCACCAAAGGGAATAGGAACATAGACATTGTTTCCTGTCAATGAGACACATTGCCCTAATGGTGCTGCCTTGTAGGCCCCCAGTGTATGAGGAGGCTTTTGGCCCTCATATAACTGCTGAACTGGGGTGGGGGACTGTTATGTAGGGACACTTCACTCCAGAGGAGTGGGATGGGAGGGATAGGGGGTAGAGGGTGGGAGGGCAGGACTGGGAGGTGTGGAAAGAGTGCACTATGATGGATATGTAACCTGAAGCAATAAATAAATATTAAAAAAATTTATATCCATCAAACTAAATCTAAATAAAATACAGGAAGTAATTATTTTTGGTTGAAGAGAGAAATGAGTGTAGCCAAGAGATGTGTAGAAAGAAATATGAAGTTATATTTACTAAATCAAAGTATGCAAACAACACCAAAAATCAACACAGTGACCACAATTATAACACAGTTTTCAACAGCTTTAAATATTAATGAATGGTCTTAAATTCTTCAGTCAAAAGACTCAGGCTAGCTGAATGTATCAAGAAATAAAATCCATCCATCTATCTGTTATATACACAAAACACACATTAGCTTTAAAGATAGGCACCACCTTAGAGTAAAAGTATGCACAAAAATAGTATTCCAATCAAATGGGACCAGGAAGCAAGCAGGACTATTGATAATGACCTTGACTGTCCCCTAGAGGTGGAAGGTAAGTCCCTATTGCTGAAGATACCACATACTTTAGACACAGGGCTCAGAAGCCCCTGAGGTAGAACTGACCTCAAAGCCTGTTTCCTTCCTGAGTGCCAGCTTTCATGGTACCAGAAGTTGCCATGCATGGAAGGAAACAACCAAGTCCTACAAAGCTATGGCCCTTCTGAACCACATCAATGACAACTAAAGGTGCAACAGTGGCAAACATAACTCTAGCTGGAGATAAGACCTACCCAACACGAGGGAGACTGCGCCTGGTACTGGAAATCTAGTCAACTATTCAGGGCTAGTGAAGTCATGGATCTTGGAAGAGAACCTGAAACTGCCATTTTACTAAATCAGTACAATCCCTAACTAAATTCCAAATATTTGTCCGAATACCCATAGATAGGTGTAGCTGGCACACATTATCAAGGAAACATTTTTTTTTTTTACAATGAACAGAAACCATTACAGAAAACAAAAAGCAATCAAAATTTGGTTGTGAGCCCAGCCCCAAGTTAACAAGATAACTCCTGGACCTAAGGTTCAGGGAGTATTGTGGAAGATGGAATGGAAGGGCTATAAGAGCCAGAACAATGGGAGGTTTAATGTGAGACCGTGTCTCCTAAAAATTTCAGAAACTAGATCCATGAAATTTCACCAACATGCTTGCCTAAAAATGACTTGAACAAGGATAACACCAAGACATACTAACATGAATGGGGCAAGCTTGTGAGGCCCAAACTTTACACAAAGAACTACAGTCAACTGAAGAATGCTGAGGGTGGGAAAAATAAATCTTCTCCAAGGAAGAACATCAAGTGATCAGCCTTTAAAGCACACACACACACACACACACACACACACACACACACACACACACAAGTAACATACAGGCTGAGCAGGTTTTATTTATGTATTTAGGAACACACACATACACAGAAACACACACACACACACACACACACACACACACACACACACACGCCCCAACAATTAGTGAAAAAAGACTTATTTGGAGCACAGAAGTCACCTTCGGATGAGTAAGATCCTAGGCTGGTGTTTAGACTCCCATATGCAATGGGTGTGTCCTACAGAATTCAGAACACAGGTCTGCTGCTACCTTGGGGGTGGCTGGATTTTTTTGTCAGTTAGATTACTGTCTGTCCATAACTGGGAGGCCAGAGTCAAAAATGACAGTTAAGTTTTTCTTATCCATCATCATGTGGTCTACAGTTTCTGGCACTTCTTGTCACCTTCCTCTAGAGTTCATTCTCTCTCTCTCTCTCTTTCCCCTCAAAGCACATTTTCTCCTTTGTTTCCTTGACTAGTTCTGCTGTTGACTCACTCACAGGACCTGCATTTAACCATTTTAGCTCCCTGCTCCTAAGTTCACTTCTGACTAACATGCTGACATGGATATTCTACTCTTCAGAAGAAGAAAACATCTTGACAAATGGATATATTTCCCCCCGTGTACTGACTAATTGTCTGCTCTTGATGAAGTTCTTTGAGACCCTGAGGTTGTGTCAAACCCAATAGCTATCAAAGTGAGTAGTAGCAAGCATGTCTTTAAAGGCACAGTGTACTTAACCCTCTTCAAATATTAGAACTAAGCCTTCATTCTTGTAGTAGGGATTTCCTACCACAATTTCTGTGTTTTACACATGACTAAATGTTCCCTTTTGGTTGCCTTTTGTTGATGCTTCATCTGCTGCAACCATCTGTATTTTTTTTTTGGTTTTTCGAGACAGGGTTTCTCTGTGTAACAGCCCTGGCTGTCCTGGACTTGCTTTGTAGACCAGGCTGGCCTCGAACTCACAGAGATCCGCCTGCCTCTGCCTCCCAAGTGCTGGGATTAAAGGCGTGTGCCACCACGCCCGGCTGCATCTGTATCTCTTTACTTTACTGAATGTAGTTAAAAAAAAAAAAAAAGTTGGTTATCCCCATAGGAGCCTTTAACACAGTCTCCAGGAGAGGAAAGACTGGGACAGGAATCACAGACAGCCTAGGTACCTGGAAAGGACACATTACCAAGACATATTTGTCTGATTTACCCTTGACACTCAGGAAACATCACATAAGGAGATGCAAAGTTATTACTTGGAACCCTCTGAAGTGATGAAAGCCATTAATCCTTTTTTAAAAAAATTTTGTGTTTAATTTTTTCCTTCAAAATCCCCATTCTCTGAAATATTTGCTCTATGACAGCATTCTTTAGACCCCCCTGAGTCACTTTATTCACCAAGAATTAAGAGTTAGCATTCGTTTCAAAGGCAGTTATGAATTTTCAAAGGCAGCCTGTCTACCTTATTCTAGAGGACTGAATCCAAGAGTCATATCTTACTGCTAGAATGTGCTTGCTTGCTACATTACAAAAGCTAGTTGTATGTAGTCCCCAGATGGGTGACCCTACTGTTCCTTGTAACTGTATGATCTTGGATAAATGACAGCTTTTGAGCATTTTGGTTCAATCACTGAAATAGACAGTCTAAAATCCACTGCCACAGAATCTCGAGCATTGTTATATGTTTATATAAAATGATGTGTGACCATGCTGCTGACTACTACAAGAGATCTTCAAGACACAAAAGAAAGGAAATATCAGTAGAATACAGGTCAGAAATTATGAAGTCCCATGGCTGGTAACAGATACATCCTGCTTATTGAGTGTGTTGAGTCTTGGTATGAATCCAGAGCTATGAAAGAAGATGGAAAGGGTCTTTGATAAAGCAGGGGAACTGATAAATTTAAAGCTGTTCGACTTCAATACTTTTGGTTATTATGTAATCAGTTTGAATTACGAAGCACTCACAAACTCCACAGTGAAGGGAAACTGTATATGTACCTGAATGAGATGTCTCCCATATTCTTTGGCATTGGAGCACTTGTTCTGCAATTGATCCACTAGTCTAAGAGGTTAAGGAGATTTGGCCTTGTTAGAGAGAGTATATCACTAGGTGTAGGTTTTAAGAGTAAAAGAACTCTTCCCATTTTCAGTTTGATCTGTCTACCATGTGTGTGCAGTCCACAATGTTAACCCTCAGTTTCTTGTTCTTGCCACCATATCTTTTTTTCTGACATCCTGGACTTTACCCTCTGGAACCATAAGACAAATAAACTCTTCCTTTATAAGTTGCCTTGAAAAAAAAAAAGAGGCCATGAATTTGAAAGACAATAAGGAGAGGTATAAGATAAAATCTGGAGGGAAGAAAGGGAAGGAGGAAATGAAATAATTGATTACAATCTCAAAACATAAGAAAAAAGTTCTTAAAGTTTTAAAAATAGGTTCAATTATGTTCAGTTTAACAGTAGATAAATTGAATAGACTACTACTACATAACACTGACAAAGCTGTAAAAACATTATTTTTAAACGTTTTTTAAATGAATTTTAAACATGTTTTAAATTAGTATATGGATCCCAGGAGTACATATTAATTCATATATTTGAGTTTAATGATGAAGTCAGAATATTCTAATAGTGTTTCATTTAGTTGGTTAGTCAACTAGTTTTGTTAACTTAGTTACCAAACTAAACTGTTGAGAGAGGTATTCAATTACTAAAATAAAGCCAAATATACAGGCACAAAGTATTGCTAAAGATATATTTATAGAAAATCTAAAATATATGACATGCCTGTAACATTTAGACTTAGAGTGAATTTCAAATACAAATGAATATATTCTTAGTTTTTCAAACGCAATCCAGAGGGATGTAAGCAAAAATTTGAAAATTACTGTCCTAGAAGAGCTTAGCTATATACACAAGATCTGGCTGTTTCATATAGCCTTGGTTGTAGAAAAAAATTAAAAAATGTCTATGACTAGAGGAATGTAAAAATGATCATATACTAAAAAACAGAATATTATAAAATATTAAGAAAAATGGACATATATATTTAAAAAGGTTAACATAGTATTGTCCACAAAGGGCCAATAGTTTAACTCTCAAAATATAATATTCAATTTAAAAAGCAGAGTATTTATACAGTGTTTACAAACTACCCAAGGAGTTACCTATGTTGCTTACTGGCACATATATCAGCAATAAGAACATACGCAGTAAGAAATAGTAAAATGTAAGGGTAAAAAGGAAATCAGGAAACCTTACATGAATTTGTCATATTTTAACTTCCTCTTTTAAAAGGACTTTAATATGGCAATATATTAACATTTGTTAAACTTGGGTAGTAGGATGTAGGTATAATTACTTGTTTGTGTTTTAAATATTTCAGAATCAGGGCGGGTGAGATGGTTCAATGGACAAAGACTCCCAGGCCCAACAAGATGGGAAGAGAGAACCACCTCCTGCAAACTGTACTCTGACCTCCACATTCATTGGCGACACACACTATCAATAAATAAGATTCATCAAAGACGTAAGAATAAAAATAAATCTTAAAAATATTTGGTAGAAATTCTTCTAAAATGAAAATCACTTACAGGCCAAGATGGTGGAACAGAAGTTACTTCTGGAGTATGAAAATAAGCAACGCCATTATGGTAAGTGTAAGGGTACCCAGTTGAAGTGGTTAAATACATCGTTCCAGAAGCTGGCATTATACTAGAACCTAAAGCAGAGAGTAAAGGGTAAAAATGGAAATGTTTAGTTTGATTTTATGAAGATGTAATTTCTGAACATATTTTGGAAAAACATTTTAAGGTTTCTACATGGCTAGAGTTAAAAAGTAAAATGTTTAAAATTCTATGTATTAAAGCATCTGAAGAATCAATTTTTAGACTTAATACCTCTGAACTTTTATAAGTTTATAAGGATGAAGTAAAAAACAAGGTAAATAAGAAATATTAAAATTTTCCCAATTCATATTCTAATACCAGACTAATGAAACAATTTCTATTATTATATTAATTATTTTCATTAATACAAATTATATAATTTAGAGAACCTGAACACTACAAACACTATAGTAAAGTTCCTAAGATCTTAGCTGGACCTATGTATAAGAAGGTGATGGAGACAGTGAAGTTGGAGAATATTCTATTTTCATAAGACACTTTGGGTCCATTTTATTAATTCTTTGGTTTATTACCAGCATGTATTTATTCATGTTATGACTCTCTTATCTACTTTCCCTTTGGTTATAACTTGTTACTACAATCATGTCTATAGTCCTTGATGCAATTAGTCTAGGATCCTCATCTCTTTTTCAAGTTCAGACTGTGTACACACACACACACACACACACACACACACACACACACAAAAACACACACACACACACAGAAGTGGGGTAGGGAGATAAAGAGAGACAGAGAGTCAGACCGACAGACACACTCTCATCTTGTCATTGAGACTTTAAAAGCTACAGAAAGGCTAGTACAATGTAAGCATGAAGACCTGGGACTCGAGTTTAGAACCCCAGCATCTGTATACAAAGCCATGTATGGCAATATTCATCTGGGAGGGAAGAGGATGGAGACAAGCAGATAGCCAGAGATTTCTGGATGGCCAGTCTAGTCAATCAACGAGTAATAGGTTCAATGACACTTTTTGTCTCAAAATATAAGGTGGAGAATAATATAGAAGAGGATATTCGAGGTCAGCTTCTAACCTCCACATATGCATGAGAACCTGTGTGCACAAATTATCTTCTGTCCTCCATATATTCATGTGCATTAAATATATTTGTATATGTGTGTGAAAAACACTAAAATAGTTTTGATGCTAGATCAAATATTATGAAAACTTAAAAGCCAAAACAGTGCTACTTAAACAGAAAGCATCAGTTCATATGTGATCTCAAAATGCAAATTTATAGTCCTTACCGTAGGCTTGCTAAGTTAAGGTCTCTGGAGATGGGTCCCCAGAGTTGTTATTTAAATAAACTAACCAATTCTAGAGTTTAAGAAGCACTGGCATAATGGCCTTGTCTTTTTTTCGTTGGGAGATTTTTAATTACTGCTTTGATTTTAAATGGGATTATGGGGCTACTTAAAACTTTTCATTTCACCTTGATTTAACTTTGGTAGAATATATATATATATATATATATATATATATATATATACACATATATATATACTCATATTCACCTGATGATATCCATATACTATTATCATAACTATATATACTTAAAATTTTATACACAATTCAAGAGGTTTATAGTTTATCTGTTAAGTAAATCAATACCTTTTTAGTGAATTACTATAAGATAACATAGAGCTAGGAATGTTATAAAGTCAAAAAATTTAAAAATTAGACATGAGATGTTCTCCATCTCTGTAGAAGTTTGGTTCTATAGGGGAGTGATTAGATAATCACACAATTAATTAGCTAGTCAAATAAACAATTTTTGAGATTTTTATTATTTTTTATTATCTGTATGTGCACATGAGCACAATATCCATGAAGGCTAGAAGCACTGGATTTTTCTGGAGCTGGAGCTACAGGCAAAAATCATCTGATGTGGGTGCTCAGAACAAAATTCGTGTCCTCTGGAAGAGCTATGCTCTTAACTACAGAGCCATTTCTCTAGTGCCCTTATTAAGATTTTGATAAATGTTTGAAAAACCAGTATAGGGTAGAAATTTAGGTAATATAGGGCACTATACTCAGTGTTTACATTGTTCTATATATTAATATAGAAACTTAATCTTCCTCTTCAATCTATGGCGCATCTGTGAAGAATGATATCTGAGCTGGGCTTCAAAGAAAGAATGAGATGTCAAAAAGAGTAAGCCAGGTAAAGGAAACAGTAGTCAGTATATCAGAGTCTTGAGAAGTATATGTCCTGGGATTGAGATGGCCTCTTGCACTGGTACAAAAAGAAATGGAATAGTGATTAAAGATAAGCTGAGAAAAAGATGGCATAAGCTGATGTGCACTTCTTAAATATCACATTGGTTGTTTTATGAATGATTAGTTAAGAAGCAGCAGACTCCATACAGAAAGACCTATTAGGAGAGCTTCCCAGAAATGAAGGCAAGTAGACTCGACTGTTGGGAATAGAAGGCTGGCTGGTAGGTAATAAAATCAGAAAGAAATGATAGAATTGGTGAAAAAACTAAGTCTGAATCTCTTAGAATTGCATAAATAAATGAAACTGTAACTTAGTTATGAATTGTATCTATTAATAAGTATAAACTATAAGATTTGGCCAGCTGAGCAGCTAGTGGGCTGGCGGGAGGACAGGAGTCCTGGCCCATCTTAACTGGTGGCCTGACGTGTCCTGGGGAAAAAGCCCTGGACCAAGGGTGGCCTTCACCATATGCAACCTAAACTCTGTTAACTAATATTTTCAATAATAACGATAAGTTGTTATATTAGGCTGGCTATCCTGGCAGGAGATTGGGAAGCCTGACTTGCCTTAGAATCCTGTAAGTTGTGCCCTACCTCTGAGAGAAATTACCATGTTCATTAAGCCATAGGATCATCTCCTGGGATATGGTGGGATGACTTGGTGGGGCAGCTGCTGGATATCTATTAGTAACTACAAACTGTTATATTAGACCAGCAGAATTGCCAGCAGCCTGGAGGGACAGCAGCCAGGGCTTGGAGGGAGGCTGATGGGCCTGGATTGCTTTGACTGGTGGCCTATAGGCTGCCATGGTCCTTTCCCCAATAATTAAATACACCAAGACCTTTTAATGTTTCAATGCTTAACACAATGGAATATTATTCAGCTATCAGGAACAATGAAATCATGCAATTTGCAGCCAAATGGATGAAACTAGATTAGCTCATCCTGAGTGACCTAACCCAGACTCAGAAGGATGCATATGGCATCTATTTACTTATAGTAGGATTTTAGCTATATAGTAGAGGATATTGATACTACAACCAACACATCAAAGGGAACATGGACATAGACTTTTTATTTTTTTCTATTTTTTTATCTGTTTGTCTGCTTATTTGTTTGTTTTTTAGTCCTCTCTCCTGGGCAATTAGACACTTTTCACTGGTGGTACTGCTTTGTAGACACCCAATGAATGAGGAGACTCTTGGCCCTCATACAACCTCTGAACTCAGGTGAGGGACTGTTATATAGGGACACTCCACTCCAGAGAAATGGGATGGAAGGGTTAGGAGGTAAAGAAAAAAAATGAAATGTGAAGTTTCGGCCTTTTGCTACTAATTGTCATAAACTGTTTAGGATAATTAAGAAATGCAAACTAATAGTCATGCAAGCTGGTCATTGTGTTAGGTACTATGACAGTCTATTACAGTTATTTTCTAAGCTAATCAGAAATAAAGCTGCTAAGAGATAAGCAACATCTGCTTATCCTAATATAAGATATAGATAGGGCCTCTTCAAAAACCTCAAGAGATCTGCAGAATATGGCACTCAAAGATGTTTTCTTAACTTTAGATTTTTTTTTATATAGAGACATAACAACTCCTGACAGCACCCCTATTCTAATCCAAGTAGAAGATGAGCCTCGAAGAATCTCCAGTGGGAGATGATTGAATTTGTCACAAGCCTATCTCTTGGCAGGAAAAGCCCCTTGCTCCAACTGTAGACAGAATGCTGTCCAAAAAGGACAAAACTTGGAAGCAGGTAAGTCGACAGCCTAGCTCTGCCAAGACTGGGTAGGCTAGTCCTTCATAACCCCTGCTCTGCAATCAATGTCTGTCAGAGAAACAGGGCCAAACGACTGAAGATCGATGCTGTAATGTATGGAGAGAAAGTGGAAACTGTCCAGGCAGCCACTGTATGTCATTTCTTAGTTTTGGAAGCTGCAGGCCTTGCACTTCCTATATAATCAGATATATTTATCCCTCTCAGGTCTCTGAGGTGGTTGAAGAGTAGATAGCTAGAGTCTCATAGTTAAATTTTGAGTTGTTTAGGAATCAAGAGGCTGTTCTGGATCTAAGAAGATATTTTTAAAATTGTGA